>NEWO01000261.1:230606-265876 GCA_003013225.1 Phalaenopsis aphrodite
TCATCTTCCTTCCCGCTCGGCTCTGCTAGGGTTTCGCCCGACGGCGAACCCTAGCAACAGTTACAGCTTCCCTAATTCCCCTTTGACATCTTCGCGCTCGATTCCGTACGTCTCCCACGCTTCTTCTCTGGATCTGAGACGAGGCTCGTCTTCCGTCTTCCTCTCGCGAGCTTTCCTGGTTCGGGACTTCCAACCTCTGCGGTCCGTCTTGCGGGTACCACTCGCGTGTTCTGTGGCTTCGTCTCGCGGGTACAACTCGCGATTTCTGCTGCTTCTCTGCGCTCGTCCCATCTCAAAACGTCCTCTCTTTTTTAGCTTCGGCTATTTCAACGCGATTTTTTCCCTTGTCTATCAAAGTTGCTTTCTCTAAACGTCGCACTTACCTTTGAGGATGGCTTCGGACAAATCGTATGCAGTTGCCCTTACGAGTATCCACGCCTCTAGCACACCAAAATCTTCACATTTCCCTCCTTCGTTTGAGTGGGCGAAGAACATCAAAAAACCTGGTAGGAAGAATGGGAAGCCTGACATCTTTTTTATTTAAGTTAAATGTATTCAACTTGCTTCCTCCTATCATTTGAATTTGGTTGGAAAATTTCTATGTGGTCATCCCAAAATTGAGCTCATTCGCAAAGAATTTGAACTTATGCATCTTTTTGGAGAATGGAAAATTGGACTATTAGATGGGAGACAAATTCTTATTCAAATTAGTAATGAAGAAGATTATATTCGCTTATTTGCTAGAAGGATAATATGGATCAATAACAGAACAATGAAGATTCTGAAATGGTCTGTGGATTTTGACCCATAGACAGAATCGCCAATCATTCCGGTTTGAATTCATCTCCTCGGTCTAAAATTTTGTTATGTTTTTCAAAAAGTATTGTACTCTATTGCCTCAGCCTATACAAAGCCACTTAAGACGGACATTCCTACTTTTAATCTTTCCCTTCCTTCTGAAGCTAGAGTACTTGTTGAAAGAGACATCACTTCACCCGCTTCTGAAGAAATCTGGTTGGGCACACAACACCGTGGATTTTGGCAGAAGGTAGAGATTGAGTCTTTTTTGTCGTATTATTTGAATTATCGTATATTCGGACGCTCCAGTTCTCAATGTCACCATTTACACCCCAACTTAGACTAAAAAAGCAAACTGCTCCGCTAGAAGTTTTGATTCAATCTCCTTCTAATCAGCTCCAAGTTTTTGACACTATTGATCATCAGAAGGATACCCCGAACGGCGTCACTATCCCCACAGGAAATATGACAACCATTCAGTCCTCAGTTGTAGCTCCCCCGTCTTTGGAACCTCCTATCGTGGGGGAGAGAGAGTTTCTTCAGGCCCCGTCTGCCCTAGAACCTATCACTGATAATACAGGTGAAAATACTTCTACTGTTTCACTACAGCCTCATCAGGTCCAGAAAGATGGTAATATTACTCAGGCTCATGGAGATCATGACGTACAACCCCCTACACCTATCCGACCACCTTTGGAATCTACTAATCAGATGAGTCAATTATCGGATGAGGAATGACAGGTCTACACTTCCAGGAGGAAGAAGAAAAATGAAGATCTACTTGTGCTCAGGAATCTGATGGATGATTCTTTGGTTACTACGGGCAACGGTACTCATCTTACCAATTTGTTAGCTGAATCACTTCCGAGAACTAGAGGAAGGTGGACTAAAGTGGGACATCCTTAGCACTTTTGTGCCCTTTTGTGGTTTTTTGGTTTTTTACCTTTATGTATTTTTGTTTTATATGGGTTTTGTGTGTGTTGTATTGTACAAGCTTGGCTTTCTTTCAGGCCATCTCATAGAACATTTCTGTATCTTTTTCGTATTAATATATTTTCCCTCGAACTTTTTTTCTAATATATATATATATATATATATATATATATATATATATATATATATATATATATATATATATATATATATATCTCATTTTATATCTATACAACCATCAGAAGAACACCGTCTTAAAACTGTATCAGGTAAGGTACTTTAATATCAATATTTTTTTTTCTGTTACGTGCAGGAGTACTTTAGCATTTCTCTGATAGTACCATAAAAGGAGTTACTCTATAGCCAGGCATTTGCATGCAAGCATACTATGAAAATAACTATCTTATAATGATTATTTCATTCTCATTTGTATAGTAGTCAATATATTTATATAACATTCATTATTTATGATAAGAAAAATGCAAGTATACATTATTCCTACAATATGAATAAATTTTCAATAGTATTATAAATCGTGAGTCTACAGTTATTTCAATTTAATTAGTTGCAGTAACAGTAAGCATTTGGTCTAGAGTAAGCAAAAAATGTTACTATAACATAAGAACATCAGACTCACTTCAATGTTGATTTATCTGTTGTTTGATTTGCCTTGCTCTCAACTTCTTCCTAGTTGAGTCGTCACCTTTATTTTTTTATGTTTTTTCTTTGATCTCCAAATCAAGGGGTTTTTATTCTGCGAAGTGTCAAGGGCGTGGGTTTTCTTTTCTTTAAGGAACCAACTCCCTCCTCCATGGGTATCCCATATTTTTTATTGATTATTTGATTTGATTATTTGATTTCTTTCGTATTTATCTTTTTCTTTAGATGTTTGAAAATCTCTTATATATAAAAGTTGCTTTAACATAGAGGATTCTAATGATTGTTTGAGAGGAAAAAAAAAGGAAATTATGAGGAATAAAGTCTTAAGATTAAAAGTACGAAGCCCTTTTTAATCTACAAGGCAAATTACGTGGTGCCTTTTAGATATTCCCACTAAATGATATATTAATATGTTTTACTAAGTATTACTAAGGCATTTGTTTTTTTTGTAAAGTTGTGTTGATGCTATATGTTTGCTGAGTTATATTAGATAAAATCTTCATTCTCTGATATTAAATTTTGAGCGTTTCTAAAATCAATCCATATGCTCATACATTGTTAACAATGTGATTGTACAGAATGTGGATTTTATTAGCACATTTTTTCATATAAACAAAAGCTACTTTACATGTATTTTTTAAGAGATCAGCTAAACAATTAAAATCAATAATTAAGTCGCATGACATAGTATTTTTTGGTTGCTGGGTCATATGTGGCCTTTGAATGGGGGTTTTAGAAGCCTAACTCAGAGAAAAAATGTCATTTAAAATTAGCCTAATATCCTTGCTTTACGGGTACGCTTTCTCCTATTTTTATCCTTGACATTTAGTCGTTTTTCTTTTCAAATTAATGAGAAGCTTATTTAATATTTGTAAAGATTGCTTTTCCCCTCATTTCCCTAAGTTTGATTCTTATCTCTTCTTATCAGTTAAAAGGGCTTTCTTGTTGTTAACAAAAAAGTTGCTTGAAATTGCTTTCCAATATTATACAAAGTTGTCTTAAAAATTTGGGCAAATTGGAGATGGTGCTTTTGACATTCTAATTTCAATTTCTTTTTAAACGCATTAAACACATTAGACATATTCTAAATTGCGGCATTTACATACATGCCAGACAATTCTTATGTATTTGCATATCTAACAAGTAAACTTTCATATTTTAATGAATAGCACTCAATCTTTACTTCACATCACGAATACCATGATTTCCATTTTTTTAAAAGTGAAATACACATTTTCACACATTGCTTTAAGAAACCAAAATGTTAATGAGTGTAAATATCAAACTTTTGGTGTTAGATTTCTAAATATATAAGCGCATTGTGGTATGTATGTAAATTTACTTCTAAATTTTGTTCCTTTTTACTCTTTGTGCTTGACACTTTAGTTTGGAGTTCAGGGTTTTGGATTTATGATTTTTTTATTAAAAAGGAAGAAAAGAAGGGGAAAATCCTGAAGCAAAGGAGTTGCCCCGATACAAACTTCCAACATCAAATTTGTAACTTCCTATTTGCAGTACTTTAAGTAATATCTGCAAGTCTCAGGTTGCAGGACAAGTGATCTTTATGGAAATTATAATTCTGTTGAGCCCTTTTATAAACCCTTTACCTCTAATTTTATGTTAATATATGTATGCAATGTTTTATTATTTTTGTTTCATGAATGAACGAACTAATTAACTGAACATGATAATATATTGGTTTGCATCATACTGCGTTAATTTTAAGGGGCATTTGCATACATGGCACACAATTATTATGTATTTACATATCTCACACCTAAAATTTCATATTTACCCACATAACACTCAAATCATTAATATCACATGAAAAATAACACTTACTACTTTGGAAGTGAAATGCACCCATTTTCTTTTTGTAGGGTTTTCTCGAACAAAGTTTCAAAATAAGAAGAACCCATTTCTTTATTTGGTGTAACTACTTGAGCCGGATCAGAGGAAACCTTCACGTCCGATTGTGAGGGGGGGAATCCAATACTATAGGAACCTATCTCAACTTTTCTTTTGCTAGGTCCATAGCTAAAAACCTACTTTTTTACGATTACGAGGTTCATTCGAATATGAAATCTCACGCATAGGTTTAAAGCAACAAAGTGCTATATGTGTAAACATGAAGGCAGGCTTACCTGTGAGATTTGTAAATGCATAAGATTTGTCTGCTTTGAATAGAAACTTCTCTATTTTTAAATAAGTATTTCTAGTGACCTACATAAAGAAAAACATTTCTCAAGTGGATTCTGCCATTCGTGGGCGAAATTCTAAGGTAGATTCTGCCATTTGTGGGCAAATTTCCTTTTGTCAGCCACATAACACGGCAAATGGAAATTCTACCTTAAAAAATGACACATACAGAAGAGTTGCAAATTTTATCGTCCATATTACTATGTTTAGCTGCCTGCCTACTTACCCATAGTGATCAAAACCGCATAAGTGCAAAAGATAAATTAAGAGAAGTTATATAGTCTCAACGAATATCAATCAGTTTATAAATTAAGAAATCATGATGAGTACTTGAAACACTGAATACCCTAAGCTCTAACCATGCGCATTAAATTGAGGGTTTGTTTGGGATCACTTCTATTTTTTATTTTTATTTTTATTTTTGCTTCTATTTTAAAAACTTATTTATTTTCGGCTTGCTTGGGATCTTTCTTTATTTTTTGTTTTTTGGTTTTTCCTTTAATTAAAAAAAAGGTTGGTTTGGGAAAATTTTTGCAAAAAATTTTTTTTAAATCAAATTAGCCTATTTTTAAAAACACTCAAAACATCTAAATGGATTTTTTTTGGCATGTTTTTATTTTAAATTTTCAAAACCAATTTAGCTTGTTTTTAAAGAAGCTCAAAATATCTAAAAGTTGTTTTGAGTATTATTTAAAACAATTAAACATATTAAAATATCAAACATATTTTATTTGAATTAAAAGCATAAACAAAATAAAATAAAAAATAAAAATAAAAGTGATCACAAATACCCATTGAGGGTGGTAAAACTTTATTTAATCATAGGGGTGGCCACACTTGTGGGAAGAAGTGACAATGATAGAGTCAAAGCTAAATTAACCTCCAGATTCGGGCAGATGTAGTCCACTCAGCCTAATGGCTGGGTGCTTTATTTTTAACCATAAGATTTCAGGTTCCAGCCGTATCGCATATGAGCGTGTGCATGGGTTTTTAAAAAAAAGGAAGATTTATGTGCGTGACACTAAATTCCTATGTACTTGCACAGCTAACTCCTAGAGTTAAATTTTTATATATTTGGCACCTTACCATGAAAATGTGTATTTTATATTTTGAAAGCTATAATAGTGGTATTTTTTATGTGATAGAAAATATTTGGTTAGCAGAAATGCAAAAAACAAAGTTTAGATGTTAGATATGCATGTACATAGGAATTGAGCTAAATGATTGTTGTACATAGGAATTGAGCTAAATGATTGCGGCACAAAAAGGAACAATAATAAGAAACAAAAATTAACAAAAACTTCCAAGCTGTTGCAGGTGATGCTTTGATCGGCATTTTTGTCATTCCCCGGATGGTTGGAAGCACTTTCCCAAAGATTACATGGTCAATTGCTCGATTATCATCGGTTTAATTATTTGAGGTTCAATAACCTCAACTAAAGTAAAATTCACTATATTAAAATTACTAGAGATAGTTGAAGCATTTTTTGCCTCATCATGGAATAAGGACCCCACAACATCAATTTAGGTGTGTGTCCTTTGATGCATTGTTAAGATGAAAGTACTTTAACAATAGGATTAACTTTTATCGTATTTATATTTTAGGGGTATTTACATATTCTACCTAATTCCTGTGTATTTACATACCTAACTCTTGAACTTTACTTTTTTCATTTGTACCATCCAAATCTTTCATATCACATGATAAGTACCACTACTTCAAATTTTCAAAAGTGAAATGCACCTTTTCATTCATAGATAAGGTGGCATATATATAGAAATTGAAGACTTAGATGTTGCATAGGTCAATATATAGAAATTCAGTGGTATGTAAAACTTTTAAAAGTTTAGAGCCGGTCAATGAGAGAGGTACAACATGGAGCAATTACAAAGATAAGGCATAATCCAAAATACAAATTTCGAGATGACAAGATAATAAAAGAGAGTTTCTAGATGAAGATTAGTGAGATACTCATAAGTTAAGGATATCGATGTGAACGAAGAGTGCATTTTTCTTGTTCTTGTTGCTATCTGTTAACAATCTTTTTTTAAACAAATTTCATAATTAGTCTTTGTGAATAGTGCATACGATTATATATAGTATCAAGAAGAAATATAAACTACAAATCAAATGATAATATGAGAAGAAAGAAGGGTGTGTATGTGGAGATGAAGAGTAGCCCCATTAACGTTCAATAATCTCTTAAAAGCAAAATAGTTTTAGAACCAATTAATTAATTGAGTACAACATGAAGTAATTACATGGAATAGCTAGATGATAATGTAGAAAACTAGTGTACTCTGAAAAAAGTAATTTTTTTAGGATAATTCTGCGAAAGGGCATTTATGTTTCATTTCATTTAGTTTGTGGGTTTTGATAAACTATTTTTACTTAGGGAAATTTACATAAATGTCACAAAATTCTTATGTATTTACATATTCAACACCCAAAGTTTGATGTTTATATTTATAACATTTTAGTGTCATAAATCTATGGATGAAAAGGTGAATTTTGCTTTTTAAAAGGTAGTGATTGTGGAATTTTTTATATGATATTAAAAATTAGAGTGGTATGAATGTAAATGTGCATGTTTAAGTGTTAGATACGTAAATATATAAGAATTGTGGTATGTAGCATGTATGTAAATTGCCGGTTTATTTACTAAGGGTAAATATCCATCAAAAATATGTTTGACAGCTTTCTTGTCGATTTTTAGAATTTTTTGTGGTTGAAATAGTATGTGACCATTTTTTCTAGAGTATGCTATATGCAAGCTTTTCTCATTTTCTTACATAGAAAAGATATCTTGAATGCGTAAACTAACTTTAAAAAACAATTGCTTTTCCCACAACTTTTACAGACAGCCGCAATTTCCTCAAACAGACCCTAAATTAATTCATTAATTTTGCACTTTCAGTGCCCAGTCTCTTTTTCACATACATTGAATTGCATGGTAAAATAATTTCCTTTTCATTCCATAATTCAGAGACGTTCATCAGAAATGGATGGAAGGTGGAAACTATGAACTATGTATTGAAGATGTGAGGGATGAAATCTGGGACATGATCAAACCTGCCGACCCTCTCCGAATAAGTCTTGCCGATCTCCTTTCCTGCAAGCAGGGCGGCACTGTTGCTAGCATGCTTATCGATGTTCGAGGTTTCTGGGCTCATGATAACAGAGAAAATCTCCTCCAGGAAGAAGAAGAGCCCGAGGAGTAGCCTGTTTCGGGTGGGGCAAAGGGATGTATTTACATATCTTACACCTATACTTTCATTTTTACATGCATAGAAATTTGGTGCTTCAAATTAATGCATGAAAATTTATAATATTGCTATTTTTGATGTGACGTTAAAGATCTGAGTGTCATGTGTGTAAATATGAAAGTTTGGGTGTGAAATATGTAAATACATTAGAATTATTTGCTATGATTGTAAATATCCCCTTCTTTTATCTGTTTGGACCAATCTTGTCTGAAATGGTGAGTAAGAAATATCAAGATACTGTACTGGAACGCTTTGAAGCTGCAGGTTGTTGCAGGATTTCTTATGTGGCAGAAGTTCTGAGAAGAGAGTTTTAGTCAAGGACATTGATTGTGAATTTTAGTGTCTATAGTTGCGTGATTTCTGCTTTGTACTCATTGTGTTTGTAGTATATGTCATGTTTTTTATTTTATTTTTTTAATTTATATTATTCCATGTGTGTATGTAACGTAAATTCGATCTATATCCTTGCATGGACAAAGTTGGAAATTTTATTGATTGAAACAAGGAATTTTAGAAAGATTTACATACATACCACTCAATTCGTAAGTATTTACATATGTAACACTAAGCTTCAATTTTTACACGAGCACACAAACTCACAAACATATATATACCACCTTTCTTGTGCACGAGATGTATGTCGCTTTTTAGAAGTTAAAACAGTGGTAATTTTTTATGTAATATGAACGCTTATGGCGGTATATATATAATAAAATTTAGATCTTAGATTTGTAAATAATGAGGAATTGATTGGCATGTAAATGGCCCGAATTTTTAATAAAATGAATGTTAAGGCTGAAATGTGAAAATCTTTTATTTAGAAAAACAAGCAATCAGTGCTTTATGCTGTGAAGTGAAAGCTATACTTTTGATTTTTTTTTTTTTTCTCTTTTATATGAAGTATAAATGTGATATGGTGCTTATTGTCCAATTGGCTGGTTAGCTTGGTTCTTATTCCAACTTGTATGGGTGGATATTAGGTGGGTGTTAGAGATGACCTTATATTGGATCATGTTAGCTTCAATTTTTGCTACTGTATAATCATTAGTGTCGGTTCTTTAAAGGAAGATGAACATAGAATAGTATTAATTGCAAAATTGAATATTTGATAAATGATAGATAGAGATAATCTTCATTTTAATTCAAATAATTTCTCAAAAGACTTGAAGATTGTTCGTTGCTAGGAAGTTTTCATTAGCCAAGTTCGACTTATTTCGGGTGATGATATGTTAATTATGTTCAAATTATAAGCTCTTTAGATATGAGCAAAATAGGGGCAAATGGAACCTTTAGTGCGACAAGCTTGGCCTTGTATACGGTGTTCTTTGTGAACATAACTGAAGTCTTGGCCTTGTATATCATGGCAACCCATTTCATTTCTACCATCGGAGCTAGTCCACACTTGCGCCCCCTTTTCTCAAGAAGGGACTCATCCGACTGAAGAGCCCTTTCTCTTCTTCTGAGAGGATAGAAGCGACATAAAAGTTAATCGAGAAGTATGTTCTTTTTCTTTATGGTGGCGTGCTTCTTCCTCTTGGAAAGATTTCTCTGGTTTAGTCCCTAACTCGGTCTGAGTACTGGAAGAAGGTCGACTAGCTTCACACTGACCATACAGTCTAATAAATGTAGCATTCGGGCGAAGGGAAGCCAACGTCGTCCCCATCTCTGGTAAAGCTTACTCTTCAGCTTCACTCTCTTCCGAGCAACTAGACAAACCTTCAGGTTCTTACCGACCCATGCCTGAAGGAGTCAAACCCAATAAATAGGTGTTAGTACAAACTAAGGCTCTTATCTCTATAATGGTTAGTTCACCAGCACTCTTTGGAACACCACCGTAGTCACAGAGATGAAGAAAATAAAATCCAAACCTTTAGTGTTGGCTCTATCTTTGTGAGTCCATCGACCTTTCCTTTACTGTCGCAGCTCTCTTGACAGGAAATAATATCCCTCGAGCCTCAGATTATTCCTTCTTTTAAGCAGTTAATGTAGCAATTGCTGCATCTTGTTTCATTTCTTCTGCATCAGAGGTGACCCACAATTATTTTGTCATTTGACCGAACTCGCCAAAAAAAAGACCCTATTAATAGTCATCTAGTCAACGAGCTGAAGAAGGTGTTTGTCAATCCTAACACACCCTTGATGCAAGAATAGTCCATCCCCTTCTTTCTTTTGAAGATTACTTCCAGTTGTGACAGTTTGGATCCCCCAACTTTAAGAGTATGAGATGATGAAGAATCTCAACTTCTAGTCCTTCACTTGATTCAACAAACCCGAGAACTAGAACCGACCGACTGTGCCAATTTGAACGTACTCATCGACTTCTACCTAGAAAGAGAACACGTGACCGAACAGGCCAGTCGACCATGAAATACCTGTGCGCCGATAGAAGACTTCATAGGTCATGATGGCCGCTATGGAGTTCGGCTTGATCTCCATTGGAATAATGCTTTAATTATTGAAGATTGACCAAAGCTCTTAACATGGAGGCGACCACATGCCATATGTCAACTAGTCCCTATATACAACTAACACATCAAAAATATGTTGGATTTCTTATATGTGTTTTTACTCATTTTTGGTGATATTGCACTTTAAATGAATGTATTTTTCATGTTTTGTTGTAGATATGATGATTTTAGGTGTTTGGAGCCAAAGGAAGCAAAAAAGGAAGAAATTTGGAGCAAAAAGAGACAAAGTGGCCAAAACTGCCTACTGGCGCCGACAGTGCCAGAATGGGCGCCGACGACGCCCATTTCCAGAGAATATGGGATGATTTGAATAATTGAGCGCCGGCGCCTGAAGCCGACTTATGCCCAAATTCAATGTATTCGGATAGATTTTGAAGGGTTGCTTGGGAAATCTCTTGAGGAATTCGTTCTAAACGAATTTAAACTGCTTTTGGTGCTCGAATTCAGTGGTGTGAGTGTAGGGGAGAGTGTTTCATCTTGTTTGGAGAGGTGTGAGAGAGAGTTAGGGTTTGTGTTGGATTCCTCTCTAAGGAGTGTAGGAGGAGAAGGAAAGTGAGAGATTTCTTCTCCCTTATTCATCTAAAGAAGGAATTGTGTGGAGTTGTAAAGAGAGAAGAGAATTCGAAGGAATTTGATTGGGGAAGAACTTGAGATAAGTTGTATTTACTTCTTATGGTTGTATGACGTTGCTTTTAAATATAAAATCCTTGTTTTGTCGTATCGTTCTCATGAGTTCTGAGTAGATTTCTTTGTCTTTCTCCTTGCAATGAGATGTGGTGATGTGATGATTTAGATTGGTTGTGTCGAATTCATGCTGAAATGTTGTGATGATTTTACACTTAGTGCTTCATTTACTTTTCGATCTGACCAATTAAATTGTTAAGATTTGTTGTTAATCATATGATCTGAAAGGGCTATGTATTCTACAACAATTGTGAAGATCACATTCAAATCTCATGGATGGTAAAGTTCATAGGGGCTGAATGCAAATAAATAGGGAAATATATTTTATTGGGCGTAGAATTGGAGATTTTAGAGTGACAGACTAAAATCCCCAATTTGGTTCTAGTGTTTGTAAACTAAAACAAGAGCTAGCCTTCAGGAGAAGGGAAGTGGGAGCTCTGGAGTGATAACCAGTATCCTCCTAGCCTAGCTATTGATTTAGGAGATAAACCTAGGATTAGTCAATGTTCTTTATAGCACTCGAAAGAGGGTAAAGAATATGAATGCTCTTATTTGACACAACGCAATATCCTAATAATATTTATCTTTCACTCACAACAGCATCATTGTAAGGGGGAGGACGTCTTCTCCATATTTGAAACTTGCAATACAAAAACTTAGCTTAGCGTTAGATAACTTGCTTAGAAACTTAGTACTTTAATGAACTTGAATATTTAATTATCTTTATACTATTAGTGACTTTAATATTTTCAGTACATGCATTGTTAATTGGATATTGACTTTTTGCACTATGTTTTGCATTTTAAAGTTTCGCTGTATTCCCTGTGGGATCGATAACCAGAACTCCACTAGAGTCATGTATTACTTGAGTGATATGTATACTTGTGTTCATAACTGCGACAAAAGAGAAGATATAAAAATTAAATTAGAAACCGAGCATTTAGAAAGTCGTGACCAAGTTTTTGATGTCGTTGCTAGGGAATATAGAAACGGTACAGTAAATTAGTAGTAATTAAAAAACCTTTATTTCTTAATTTGCAATTTTGTGTGCTTACTTGCTTTAAGAGTGTTTAGTGTGCTTTTGTATGTGTAGTATTGGATTTGAAGAATTAGTGTCTTACGATTCAGAGTTAAAACGTACTATTAGAAAAATTCGGAAGGAACAAAAAAAATTTTAAAATTTGAATAAAATGACGAACTACTAAATGAAAATGAACATCAACCTAGACCTTTAAGAGATTATAACCCTACATCAGATGAAATTCACTTAACCATTCAAAATCCTGATGTAACTGCTAATTTGTTTGAACTTAAACCTGATATTATCCAAATGGTACAAAATAGTCAGTTTTGTGGGACATCGAATGAAGATTCTAATTTACACCTTGCTAGTTTTCTAGAATTGTGTGTTATGTTTAAATAAGTGGGAGTGTCGAATGATGTCGCTAAACTTAGACTTTTTCCTTCTTCACTAAGAAATAAAGCTAAGGTGTGGTTAAATTCGTTAATACCTAGATCTATCAGAACTTGGGGGGAACTATCACAAAAATTTTTGCCAAAATATTTCCCTCCATCGAAAATTGCTAAGCTTATAAACAATATTACATCTTTTTGTCAGTTTGAAGGGGAATCAATATATGAAGCTTGGGAAAGATTTAAAGATCTCATTAAGAAATGGCCACATCACGCTCTACCAGATTGGTTAATAATTTAAACATTTTATAATGGACTAGTGAGTTCTTATAGATTGATTATTGATGTCGCTTCTGGTGGATCACTAATGTCAAAACTATTTGAAGAGACATATTCTTTAATAGAGGAGATGACTACTAATAACATTCAATGGCCCTCTGAATGGGTGAATCCTAAAAAAGTAGCTAGTATTCATGATTCTGATGCAATATCCATGATAGTTGCTCAAATTGTTACCCACTCAAAGAAAATAGATCAATGTGAAATGAACTATTCTCAAATGCCTCCGGTGTTAGAGGAAAATTCATTTGTATAAATAGTGGATTCTCAATCATCCTACGAAACCTTGAATGTTATAAATAATAGACCCCAACAATCCGTATTCAAACTATTATAACCCCGGTTGGAAAAATCACTCAAACTTAAGTTGGAACAATAGTAATACTACTACTGCTAATCCACAGTGAGGGAACACTTCAGCGAACCCATTGGGAAATTTGAAAAACCAGGGAAACACTAATTATAGACCTTCTTATCCTCCAGGTTTTAATAGTAATTCACAAATTAAGGAGAAGAATTTATATATGGAAGAATTAATTTTAAACATGGGTAATCAATTACAAAGACAAGGAGCAACAATTAAAAATATGGAAACTCAAATGGGACATATGACTACGATTTTTAGTAATAGACCTCCAGGAACTCTACTTAGCAATGTTGAAATCAATCCAAAAGATCAAAATAAAGAACAAATTAAGGCTATTCCATCAAGAAGCAGAAAAGAATTAAAAATAAGAGTGTAAAAAGAAACTGAAGTTGAAAAAGAGAATGTGGGAATTGAAAAAGGAAATGATCATATATGTCCAGATTTAGAATATCCGCTTACACCGACGAAAATTATTGTGGAAAGACTACAACCTCCATTTCCTCAAAGATTGAAACAACAAGATAGAAGTAAACGATTTTCAAAAATTTTAAAAATTCTAAAAAAAATTAACAGTAAATATTCTCTTCGTTGAAGCCTTGGAACAAATGCCCGATTATGTGAAATTTAAGAAGGATATACTTAACAAAAAAAGGAAGTTTACAGATCACAAGGCTATTGCACTTAGTGAAGGGTGTAGCACAATTATTCAAAAAAAGCTTCATGAAAAACGTAAAGTTGCTGGTAGTTTCACTAAGTGCTTATGCGATAGGAGAAAACTTTTTTGGAAAAGTCTTATGTGATTCGGGAGCCAGTATCAACCTCATGTCTCTATCAACTTTTAAAAGATTAGGAATATGAGAAATTTCTTCTTCTTTTGTAACTCTTCAATTAGCTGATCATTGATTACTTATCCAAAAGGAGTTGTAGAAGATGTTTTAGTAAAGATTGATAAATTTATCTTTTCTGTGGACTTTGTTATGTTAGATATGGAGGAAGATAAAGAAATTCATATTATTTTGGGAAGACCATTCCTTGTTACTGGAAGAGCAATGATAGATGTTCAAAAAGGATAATTAACTATGAGAGTTAATGATCAAGAGGTAACACTTAATATTTTGAAATCAATGAAATATCCCTCGATTGAAAAAGATGATGAATGCTTTCGAATGGAAATTTATGATTATTTAAAAGATGATTATTTTAAGGAAATGTTTGAAGAGAAAATTGAGAATGAAGATTTGAAAATTAAAGATGATAATGAAATGGAAGATGATCAAGATGGGATAGATAATTAAAAACTGGATTATGTTCAGGAGAGATTTGAAATGCTAGATACTACGGAAGATGATAATAAAAATCTAATTCCATTTATTATAAAACCTTCTGAACTTTAAATGAAAATTCTTCATGATCATTTAAAGTGTGTTTTTAGGAGAATTATCTACCTAACTAGTTATTGTATCCTCTGATTTAAACGATTTATAAGATAAAAAATTAGTGGATACATTAAAAAGATACATAAAAGTTTTTTTTTGGACTTTAGCTGATATTAAAGGAATCAATCATTTGATCTGATACATAGAATTTTATCAGAAGAACAACATGAACCTAGAGCTGAGATTAAATTCAATGATGAAGGAAGTAGTTAAGAAGGAAATTTTAAAATGGTTAGATGCTGAAATTATATATTTGATTTCAGACTATGCTTGGGTAAGTCCAATTCATTGTGTTCCTAAGAAGAGAGGAGTAACTATCGACGTGAATAAAAGAAATGAAATAGTACCAATAAGACAAGTCATTGGTTTGTGAATTTGTATTGATTATAGAAAATTAAATGCCGCCACCAGGAAAGATCACTTTCTGTTACCTTTTTTAGATCAAATGTTGGATAGACTAGCTGGGCATAAATATTACTGCTTTTTGGATGGATATACCGGTTATCACCAAATCCCTATTGCTCCTGATGATCAAGAAAAGACAGTATTTACTAGCCCTTATAGAACTTTTGCTTTCCGAAGAATGTCATTTGGTTTATGTAATGCACCTGCAACATTTCAAAGAAGTATGATGTTAATTTTTAACAATCTAATTGATAACGAAATAGGAGTTTTTATGGATGATTTCTCTGTATTTGGAACTTCATTTGACACATGTTTAAATAATCTAGAAAAAGTGTTAGAGTTATGTGAAAGAACAAATTTAGTTCTAGGGAAAAATGTCAATTTATGGTTGCAGGAGGAATTGTACTTGAGCATAAAATTTTTTAACATGGCATGAAAGTAGACCCTGCAAAAATTCAAACTATAAAAAAACTATCACCTCCTACTACAGTGAGAGGAGTTAGAAGTTTTATAAGACATGTTGATTTCTACAGACGATATATTAATGATTTTTCAAAGATTACTAAGCATCTGTGCCAACTTTTAGAAAAAGAAAGGAAATTTGATTTTAATGAGGAATGTTTAAAAGCCTTCGAATTATTAAAAGAAAAACTAATGATTGCTCCAATAATAGTTTCACGTGATTGGGAGAAGTCATTTGAATTAATGTGTGATGCTAGTGATTACTTGATTGAAACTATTCTAGAGCAAAGAGATGATAAAATATTTAAAGTTATATACTACACTAGTAAGTCTCTTAATTATGCTCAAATTAACTATACCACTACTGAAAGAGAGATATTAGCAATTATATATGCTTTTAAAAAATTTAGGTCATATTTAATTGGGACTAAATGTATAGTGCATACAGACCATTCTGTCATCAAATACTTGATGCAAAAGAAGGAAGTTAAAACAAGATTAATCAGATGGATACTTTTGATGCAAGAACGCGACTATATAATCGTAGATAGAAAATGTTCTAATAATCAAATAGCCGATCATTTATCTAGACTAGAACAAAATGAGTTATCTGATTTTGAAGATGAAATATTGAAAATTTTCTCAGATTAACAACTTTATAATATTAAGAAAAGGAATTTACAATAATATGTTGATATTGTGAACTACCTTGTGAGTAATATTTTACCACCTGAATTAACAATGCAACACAAAAAAAAATTATATATGATGTCAAATCTTACTTTTGGGATGAACCATACTTATACAAACAATGTAAGGATTTAGTTATGAGGAGTGTATACCTTATGAAGAAATTGAACCAATTATTCAAAGATGTCATGATTCAGAATTTGGAGGACATTTTGGAACTGATAAAATTAGACATAAGATTTTACAATCTGGATTCTATTGGTTTACTATTTTTAAGGATGTTTAAAAATATATTAAAACTTGTGATCGATGCCAGAGAGTAGATAATATTTCTAGAAGAAATGAAATGTATTTAAATTTTACATTGGAAGTTAAAATCTTTGATATTTGGGGATTAGACTTTATGGGACCATTTATTCCTTCATTTAAAAATATATATATATATTTTTTGTTGTAGATTATGTATCAAAATGGATAGAAGCAATAGTTTTACCCAAATGTGATGCTCGGAGTGTTTCAAATTTTTTAATGAAAAATATTTTTGCAAGATATGGAATGCCGAGAGTAATCATTACTGATGGAAGATCTCATTTTAGGAATAATCTGATTCAGAGATTGGTTGAAATATATAATATCAAATATAGAATCTCTACCGCTTATCATCCCCTAACTAGTGGTTTGGCTGAGGTATCTAATCATGAAATTAAACGAATTTTAGAAAAAAAAACTATAAATCCACATAAAATGGATTGGTCTGTTAGATTAGATACTGCATTATAGACATATAGGACTGCTTATAAAACTCCTAAAGGAATGTCTCCTTATATACTAATTTTTGAAAAAACGTGTCACTTACCAATAGAATTGGAGCATAAAGCATATTGGGCGATAAAAAATTGAATTTCAATTTAAAGGATGCTGGTGAGAAAAGATTATTGCAATTGAATTAATTAGAATAAATTAGAAATGAATCTTACAATAATGATAAGATTTATAAGGAGAAAATGAAGAAATGACATCAACTGAAGATTATAATAAAGAGATTTGAACCTGGACAGAAAGTTTTGCAATATAATACGAGATTGAAATTATTTCCAGGGAAACTAAAGTCTAGGTAGGTAGGGACTTAACTGTTATAAAAGTTTATCACTTTGGTGTTCTTGATATTGAAGATCCTAAGACTGAAATAATGTTTAAAGTTAATGGGCATAGGTTAAAACCTTATTTTAAGGGATTTCGACCAAGTTTTAAAGAGGTTTTAATGTTGAGTCAACCTGATTAAAACTAAGTTGGTCGGACTGACAACGTTAAACCAAGTGTTTTGTGGTAGGAAAATCATAATTATCTTTAAAATTTAGTTTGCTTGAATTGTTATTACTATTAGTTAAGTATATATTTGAGTCCTACTTACTCATAAATATAATAAAATAATGATTATTATTGGAGCGAATCGAAAATTAGGAAGATTTATGGCCAAAACAAATTTTGGAGCATTTTTTTTGTTATGGAGTTGCCGACACCCTATTGGATAATGCCTACCTATGATCGGGGGTAGAGCGTTGGTGGCGCCCAAACTAGCGTCGATGGCGCCCATGACTAGAAACAGTTACCGGGTTTGAACTTTCGATTTTTTGCTGAATTTGGCAGGATTTTCACCCCTATACTGCCTAAACTCGATGTTTAAACCCTTGAACTCCAAAAAAAATATAGGATAGATCCAAAATTCGCATCCCATGGCTTCCACAATGATGGTACCAATATCAATAGGTCTCCCCATTTGAATAATACAATAATTTAGCATCACATAGCAATTCTAAATTATTGTATTATTCAAATGGGGAGACCTATTGATATTGGTACCATCATTGTGAGATATGTCTTGGGATTGATTGTACATGGATTTAAATATGGGCTTGGACATCCTTACACCATATTTCTTCTCTGCAGTCAGTCACAAGTGACATATGAAAGCTGGGAGAAAGTGCTTCTTCCTTTGAATCCCCTGGACCCGACTAATCTGTATGATTGCTAATCAATTGAAGGTGATTATATGAGCATTATTGCAGATCAATCATCTCAGAGTTCACAACCTATCCTACCCTACTTTCCTGAAAGTTCACAGTTGGTTCTGAAGAAGAAGAAGCATTGGAGAAAGAGGTACGCAATATCAGAGTTATTTCATCCTTTGGATTGGAGGATGAAGGAACAGCTTGATCACACTGGGCGTATTGAAGAGGGTCTGATAAGTTTGATGAAGAGAAAAGATTTGATTTCTGAAGATTCAAGTGATGAGTTTCTGTATCGCCCTTTTACAACCTGTTCGTGCACCACCAATCCATGGAAGATATCAGAGAAGAAGATAGTAGTGATATCGATGAGGAGTAGTGACTATTTTTTATATTTAGTATTTAGTATGTAGTGTTTGAACTTTACTATGCTATGTGTGCTTAGTATTTAGATTGCTTTACTTTACAATTTCAGACTTATTATGCTTGAGATTTGTATTTATGTTTAGTTTTCAGTGCTAGAGTGTTGTGGTTATGTGCACACTGAAATTTGAGGTGGCATAGTTTGCTAAAACATATGTGGTTGTGTGCTTAAGTGTGTATGTTTGCAATTTGGATTTTATATTAAAAAAGTGATGTTTTGTGTTGTTTGTGTAAATTCATGTTAATTGATCACTTTATTATGATGTTTGATGCTTAAAAAGGCCAATTAGATGCTGATGTGATTTCAAAATGATCAAAATTATGAAAAAAAAATTTTCATGAACATGAAATCTGTATGGCGTCGACGGCGCCCAGATACAGAAAGATTGGGTATTTTAAAGCAATAGAGTGCCGACGGCACCCAAAACTCGAAAAGCCCAATTTTGCCTTAAAATCATTAATTTCACTTGGGGACCCGCCATTTTTACCTTTTTATCGTCTTCAACCGTTAGCTAGAGCTGAAAACTCATACTAGGGCTTGCTTGCATTGCTATTTGGAGCATTTTCAAGGCTTAAAAAGTGTGGATTTCATCTTCTTTTGGTAAAAGCTCCACTCTAAACAATTTTTTTTTCGATTTTCACCGTAGGAATCTCCTACATTTGGAAAATATGAAATTTGGAGTTTTTGTGAATATTTGGAGATTATCTATGGTGTAGGAGTTTTTACTTGCTAGATTTGTCTTTAGAGTTTATTATAAGTTGATTTTGAAGTTTATTTGAAGTTATTTTCAAATTTGTTAAAAATTTTCATATGGCTCCAAGAATGAGTAAGGGGAAGAGGAAGTTGGATTATGATGAAGGAAAGTTTGTTAATATTAAAGCCCGGTATCAATTCAATTCACACTTAAGCAATAAGAAGTGTATACAAGATCGAGTGTTTGAAAATTCGGGCGGAGTTGTGGAGCAGTTCATAGTGGATCAGAAGTGGGAAATCTTTTGTTATTTTATCGCTGTTGCAATTTTGGGGATAGTCTGAGAATTTTATGCAAATTTGTAGTGGACTATGGGAGTTCAGGTGTATGTTCGAGGGAAAATGATAGAATTTACCCCGGACCGGATTAATGAATTTTATTAGTTGAGGAATCCTGGTTTTTGTGAGTATACCTCATTTGGTTTTATGGATTCTAACTTAGATGAAGTTATTGCCTTTCTTACTGATGGGAAAGGAGAGTGGAAAATTAAGCAAAGGAAAAGGTTAAATTTTCCTACTTCTATGTTGAATGTTGCATCTAAGGCCTGACATTACTTTATTTCTGCAAAACTACTGCCTACTTATCATCACAGTGAAGTTATTTGAGATAGAACCATCTTGAATTTTTGTATTCAAAATTCAAGGATGATTAATGATACACTGAAAATATATGCATTTTTAGAACCATATTTTATACCTATTTTTGGTGATATTGCACTTTAATGGAATGTATTTTGATGTTTTCTTACAGGTTGTTGATTTTTAGGGCTTAAAGCAAAAATGAAGAAAAAAAAGATAAAATTTGGAGTCAAAATGACATTTTTGAGGAAATACTCAGCGCCGACAGCGCCAAGGTAAGCGCCTACAGTGCAGAACAACCGAAAGCTGTAGGATTTTTATTCAGCGCCGACGGAACCAAAGGCAGTTCAGACCCCATTTCTAGAAGGTTTGATGTATTTGGATGATTTTTTAAGAGTTTTTGGAAGCACCTCTTGGAGAACCGACCTTGAGCTTTATTTGGGGCTGAATTTCATCAGAAAAGGGGCTCATCTACGTTCATTTTTTGCTCTACAACATTCCACCACGCTACATTTCCATAATCCATCTTCATTCCACCACATATTAGAGTCAATTAGTAATTTTTCTTTCATAGTTTAGAGTTTTTGTGGTGATATTTAGTGTAAAACTTTCTGTAAGAGTGTTGGAGAAGGAGAAAAGTGAGAGAGTTCTTCTTCCTGCATTTCTAAGGAAAGGTTACAAAAGATTTGCTTTGAGAAAGAGTTTCAAATAAGTTTGTTTGTTTATTTAGTGTTGTATGAACTTTCTTTTATATATGAAATTTGTGTTTTTTCGTATCTTTCTCATGAAGTATGAGTAGTTTCCTCTATTTTTCCCCCTACTATGCGATCTGGAGAATCAAAGAGATAATATGAGTTCTGAGTAGATTTCTTTGTCTTTCTCCTTGCAATGAAATGTGGTGATGTGATGATTTAGATTGGTTGTGTCGAATTCATGATGAAATGTTTTGATGATTTTAGACTTAGTGCTTCATTTACTTTTCGATCTGACCAATTGAATTGTTAAGATTTGTTATGAATCATATGATCCAAAAGGGCTATGTATTTTACAACAATAGTGAAGGTCACATTCAAATCTCATGAATTATAAAGTTCATGGGCGTTGAATGCAAATAAATAGGGAAATATATTTTATTGGGTGTAGAATTGAAGATTTTAGAGTGACAGACTAAAATCTCCAATTCGGTTCCAGTGTTTGTAAACCAATGCAAGAGCTAGCCTTCATGGGAAGGGAAGTGGGAGCTCTGGAGTGATAACCAGTATCCTCAAAGCCTAGCTATTGATTTAGGAGATAAACTTAGGATTAGACAATGCTCTTTATAGCACTTGAATGAGGGTAAAGAATATGAATGCTCTTATTTGACACAACACAATATCCTACTAATCTTTATCTTTCACTCACCACAACATCATTGTAAGGGGGAGGACGTCTTCTCCATATTTGGAACTTGCAACACAAAAACTTAGTTTGAGGTTAAATAACTTGCTTAAAAGCTCAGTTAGTATTTTAATGAACTTGAATATTTAATCATCTTTATACTATTAGTAACTTTAATATTTTTTGTATGCGCATGGTGAATTAGATATTGGCTTTCTGCACAACGATTTGCATTTTAAAGTTCCGTTGTACTCCCTATGGGATCGATAACAAGAACTCCACTAGAGCTTTGTATTAATTGAGTGATACATATACTTATGTTCATAACTACGACAAAAGAGAAGATATAAAAATTAAATTAGAAACTGAGCATTTAGAAAGTCATGACAAACAACTAAGCCATTACTCAATTGATTAATGACCCTCTAATCCTCGTGAGAGGCCCAAAAGTTGATGGCTGGGCCAAAAATGAAAGCCTCCTCCACAGAGGACACCTCTAAAAGAGACAAAATCTCAATTGCCACCACCAATCCAAAGGTTTGCGGAGTACATTTTAGAGTCATTAGAAAATGAGAGGAAAACCCTAGCAAATAAATGAGCAACTGAACGACAAGAAGGTAAAGAAAAACATAATGTAAGTGCAATAGAAGCACATTCAGTCCCAAATTATAAGGATACGATGAAATTTGAACCATCACACAAAACATGTTGAGACAAAAACATCATGTCAACACAAAGTTAAAAAAATGAAAATAAAATTTATTTTGAAAATATTAAAAGATTTCACTCGAACTTTAGTCTAATAGAAGGTAGTTTACAAAATGAACTTTTGGTCGCCTAGCCAAGTCAAGGCCCTTCCTAACAAACTTTCAGTACAATATCCATCCACTGAGCATGAATGGATTCACTCGGTCGGTCTTAGATTTGGACCACTACTCATAAGCATCCTCCCAGATTTTAGACAATTTTTAGTGAAGAGCGAAGGTATCCCTTCAAATTTCCTCAAATGGGACCAGCACATCATGGAGATCCTACTCTCTTTGAGCCACAACCATCTGAGCCAGAGTAGCCTCCACTTCATCCAGGCGACGAGTCAAAATCCTTGGGGACATCCTACGTCCCTCAGCCACTTCTTCATGGGCTTTGACGTGGTCAGCCAAGCAATTGAGTTTCCCTTGCTCTCGACGGGAAAACTAATGTACATGAGACGACGCCACAACTGGATCAAGGACAACTCCAGTAAGAGGTATGCCCTCAACATGGACGTCCTCATTTGTTTGAATATACAATTGATAAAAAGAAAAAAGAATTCTAAAAAAAGCCGAAGGCAAGGAAAACACTCATACTCAGAATCCTCTCCATCTCAGACCAGGAAGTTGAGAGTCCGCCCCATTCAGTGTTGGAAGATCACATGCCATTACTTTCATCCTAACCAACCGCTGACCACTATTGGTTCCTTGTTCGCAGACTGGTTGAGAGGCACTGACAGTTTCAGGCCAACTAGACAACACAACAAGAGGTTGCAAGCTTGAGTCAAGGGACCAAACCCCAAACCGACAAGTTCCTTCCAAACACTGGGTCAACTCTTCTTTGGAACCTATTGGATCGAATTCGACGATTCCTCCTATTCAACCCTCTTGGATATCTTCAACTTCTTTGTGAGTTTCTTCTCTCACTTCTTCCTCGACTCACCTTCTGGGTGACAATATTTCTTCACCTTGAGTGTACCCAACATCTTCTCTCAGTCCATGGGTTTGGTCGAAAATCCAATTTCTTCTCAATAAGGATGTCTTCAAAAGCTAAGCAAATGTAAGAAGAGACAAACACAGGATGTTGAGAACAATCCACTATGCCTTATTTGTAAGGGTAATGGGCACGAAAACCCTGAGAGTTTGATCATTTCATTAAATTATAACTGTTAAGTGTTCTTTTTGCATTAAAAATTTTCTTGTCCTCATTGTAGCTTTCACCATAAAAAGTAAGAAAATCATGAAACTAAATTTGTATGCTAAAAATGTGCTAGCACAAATCTCGAGATAATTTAACAGTTCAAGAGAAAAGAAGATATGATAAGGATCCCTTTGAAGAAAAACCACAAGTCCTCATGAATTTGATCGATTGATGGCCAACCCTTTTGATGAAAGGTTGGGTTTGGTGCCTTGGATAGGGCTGAGGTGGATGAGTCTCCATCATTGGGGATTTGGACAGCAATCTTAGCCGCTGATTGGCCACTCAAGCCAATAGGATAGAAGCATCCATTTTGATCACTCTGAAGGAAACGACGAACAATGTACTAATACCTCACCAATCTAACAAGTATCAACCCAAAGGTCTCTCAATTACCCCCCCCACTTCACACACACACACACACACACACAAAAGATCACCAAAAATCACCAATGAAAAATAATCAGGAAAGTCGATCGACCTCTCGATAGTCGATTGGCTATCTTACTGAATAACTGACCGACTTCTCATTCAAAATCCAACCGGTACTCAAACAAATGCTAACCAAAATTGTCTTAGTTAGACGACCCAAGACTTGTTGAGCAAAAGTTCCATGCATGCAAAAAGTCCAAAATACCTTGTACAACGACTCTAAAAAAGGGGTAAAATATGTAATTTCATATTTTGTTCCTCTACCTCCCATAAACAGCGGGACAAAATCATGTAGACTCTTCTTTTTAGACCCTTATTTTGTAGGGAGTCTATCTCTCATTCTTTTTGTAACCTCTATATTCGATATATAAAAAGGGTCACGGGATTATCCCATTTTGCTCTAAAGGTTAAGCTGTTGTGCATTCCTCATCTCTCTCTCCCTCTCTTTATCTCTTCCTGGTTTTTAGTGCTCTATTTCTTGGGCACGTCTCACATGAAAAACCTTGATTCAACAAAAAACAAATATCAATATGTAAAGCAAAATAACTCAAAGGTGTCAAATAGTCAACTGTAAAAGAATACATGTAGGTAAACTAATACAATTTATCATGTTCATATAATGATCAAATACTGTTCCAACTTTGTTTGTTGTTTGTATGAACATATACAAACCTTATTCTTCCCATGACTAAGGGTCTGTTTGGGATAGCTGCAGCTTATTGGATAATATGCTAATAATCTGATTAAAAATAATCTGCTGATAAGCTAGGTGCGGTAGCTATTACAATTTTTTTTTTTTTTGAAAAAGCCAGACGCAGCCAGAAAGCTGCCACCGCAACTAGACAGATGCAGTGTGAAAACGCTGCTTTCAGCGTTTTGAAAATGTTTAAGCTGCCAAAACACAGTTTACCCAAACAGGTTAGGTGCGTTTTCAAAACGCCACCGCACCAAATAGGCTGCCCTAAACAGACCCTAAAACTTATTAAAATTTATTTGAATGTTATTCAAATCTTGATCAAACCTTTTTTGAACCTATTTCAATCATACTAAAATCATATTTGAGCAATGCTCGGGCCATAATTAAACCTTATTTAACCATATTCTAGTCTTATTCAAATCACATTAAAACATATTCAAACCTTACTAAATCTTATTTCAACCATATTAAAATAATCTTTGAACTTTGTTAGGATGCTATTCCAATCATGCTGGCCTTAGTAAATACTTCTTAAATGTTTGAAACTTATTTAAATCTTGTACAAATTATATTTGAGTATTGTTTGAATATTCTTCAAACATTATTCAAATATTTATGTAATTACAAACAAAATTTAATTTCATGCAAACAAAATAAATTATAAAGTTTATATATTTTTATAATTATGGCTATTAAAATGCATATAAAATAGATTTCTTAAGTTTATTAGACCCTAATATGTTTTTCCTTATGAGGTGGAGTGACCAACTAAACTAAAATAACAATAAAAATCTTCTTAAATCATATCGAAGTTGTGGGTTGACCCAAATGAGATACATAAAAAAAAAGTAAAATGATATCAAAATATATTGGAAATTTTATGTTAGCCACAATGAAATTAGTTTGTTCATACATGTAAATAAAATTTCATATTTTAAGTTAGTTAAGTTTTTTAAATATACAATTTTATATTTTATTAAAAGCATATGTTAATTTGTAGCCAATTATCCTTATAGGCCATAAAGATGTAATCTTTTCAGCCTATCTAGAAATATTCAGGTTATTATGCTATTATCTTCTCAGCTGTCTCCCGCGCGACTTTCACCCTTCGAAGCTGAGAAAATGAACAGCTTTTCTTCAAGCTTGGGAGCGCGATTACCTACGGCATCATGGAGGGCAACTTCTTCCCCGTTGAAGAATCTCTCCGGCGGAATGGCGAGGCGGGCAAGGAGAGGCGCGCCGGTTTCTTTGCCTCCTTTTAGAGCCAAACCCTCCAGGATTGTTTGCATGGCGGTAGGTTTCTCCCTCTTGAAATCAAATCTTCTTCTCATATTTTACTAATAAATTTTCAGAATTTTGCAGGTAGAATTTTCTTTAGTAGTTTGCATACTCGCTACTGATTTTTGGGATCCTTCTACGTTATGATATTTGAGTTCTATATTGAATGTTTGTGTTATTGAGTTTAATGAAGGTATTAAATAATCTGATGGATGGTAAAAGTTGCTTCGCTGTTTTGAGGGAAAGTAAAATCTCTCCATGTTTCTGTTGATGATACTGGAACTACTTTCAGATGGAAATCGAATAATGTGTTGTTCAGCGTGGCTAGGTTATTCATGATTTAGTTAGTTGTGTGAACTAGATTTGTTTCATCGAAACTAGCCGAACGGTCGTCTGGCCTATTGTGATGGCAATGCTTAGAAAGAGAGAGATTGCGTTATAGAACCCTATAATGAGCGAGGGAACTTGAATCTCTATTGATCTTTTAGTAAATTGAGCGCAAGGCATGAGCGACTCCTTCCTTGGAAGATATGTACTGCGAGACTAAATGGGAATCTCTACAGTCCCAAGTAACCTTATGTCCATATGGACTACCTACCTGAATAATAATAATAATAATAATAATAATAATAATAATAATAATAATAATAATAATAATAATAATAAAGGCTAGTTCTATTATGGGGGCTTATGTTCTTGATAAATATGTTTTTATTGGGACACTATTGCTTGACATGATCATTGAGTACTTGCAAACGGTTTCCTTTTGCTAGATTCTTGGCTATTACTTGGTCAACTCATATTTGATACTCTTCTTTGGTGACTATATACGAATGAATTAATATAGTTGAATATAAAATTATAGCCCTCAAGATTATTATTGATACTAAGATTTTTAATATTATAAGTGCTTATGCTTCTTAAGTAGGTTTTAAATATAGGTTCTAAAGATAAATTCTGGAATGACTTAGAAGACTTGATGCAAATAATACTCCTTGAAGAAAGATTTTTTATTGGAGGAGATTCAAATGGATATGTCAGTAAAGTGGTAGAAGATTTCAGAAATATTCATGGTGGCTACAGTTTTGGAGTGATTAGTGAAGAAGGTAGAGCCATATTAAATTTTGTTTTAGCATATGATTTTATTTTTACTAATACTTTATTCAAGAAAAGAGATGAACATCTTATTACTTATAAGAATGGATCTAATAAAACAGAAATTGATTACTTTCTTATAAGAAGAAGAGATCGTCGAGCTTGTAAGGATTGTAAGGTCATTCTAAATGAAGATTTAAGTACCCAATGTTGATTATTGATTCTTGATTTTAAGATGAAGAGTTGTAAAATAATGAATACTAAGATTCATCATTGTAAAATTAGATGGGTACCTAAAAAACGCAAATAAAATTATTTTTGCGAGTAAAATTCAAGATCTCAAAATTTCGGATATTCATGAAGAAGCAAATGCTATGTGGGATAAAGCAACCAACAATATTAAACAAGCGGCAAAAGATGTATTTGAAGAATCAAAAGAAAAATTTTCTATAAATAAAAATAGTTGGTAGTGGAATAATAATGTGCAAGAAAATATTAAATATAAGAAGCATGTTATAAAAATTAGTTTAAATGTAAAAACTCAGAGAATTGAGAAAAATATCAAACGACCCGCAGGGAGTCTAAAAGAATAATCTGTGATGTTAAAAATTTTGTTTTTAATGATCTTTATAATAGATTAGATACTAAGGATGATGAAAAATATATGTATAAACTAGTCAAACAAAGAGAAAAGAAAAATAAAGATTTAACTCAAATAAAGTGTATTAGAGATGAAAATCAAAAAGTACTTTTCTTAGAAAAATGTATTCGAAAAAGACATTCAACATCGGCGGATGAGTTATTTTGATAAATGTTTTAATAAAGTTTATGAAAATACGATCGAACTTAGTGATCTTAATATCGTTAAGAATAATAAAACGTTTCATATTTACCATCGCATTAGTAAAGAAGAAGTTGAGGAGGCTTTAAAAAAAACCAAGGGTGGAAAGTTTGTAGGACATGATATCCCAATTGAAGTGTGGAAATATTTAGGAGATTTGGGACTTTCTCGGCTTACTAAACTCTTTAATATTATTTTACAAATTAACATGATGCCTAAGGAGTAGAGGAAGAGTATTTCGGTCCCCATTTTTAAGAATAAAGGGGATGCACAAGAGTGTGCAAATTATAGAGGAATTAAGTTGATGTGTCATACTTTAAAATTATGGGAGAGGGAAATTGAACATAGGTTAAGACGTATTACAAAGATTTCTCATAATCAATTTAGATTTATGCCGGGCAAATCTACTATGGAAGCTATACATTTATTCAGAGGTTTGATGGAGAAATTCAGAGATAATTAGGAGAATCTACATTTTTTTTATTGATTTAGAAAAAAAGCTTACGATAAGGTTCCAAGAGATATCATTTAGAGAGTTCTTGAGAAAAAAGACATTGATATGACTTATATTAAAGTCATTAAAGTTATGTATACTATAGTTGTTACTTGTTTTTGAGCTGAAGGAGGATTGATCAAATATTTTCCTATTTTTGTTGGATTATATCAGAGATCAACTTTAAGCCCATATATTTTTGCTTTAATGATGGATGGTCTTATTGGACATTTACAGGAGGATTTATCTTGATGTATGTTTTTTGCTGATGATATCCTTCTCGTGGATAAGACGAGAGAAAAAACCCATAAAAACTTGAATTGTGGAGGTCTACATTGGAGTCTAAAGGCCTTCGTTTGAGCAGAACCAAAACTGAATACTTGGAATGTAATATTAGTAGTAGCTCTAGTGACAGAAGTGTAACTTTGGGTGATCAAATTATTAAAAGGTATGGTCGATTTAAATTTCTCGAGTCTATTGTTCAAAGCGATGGTGATATAGATGGGGATGTTAATCGTAGAATTCAAGTTGGTTGTTTGAAGTGGAGGAATGTTTTGAGCTTATTGTGTGATAGAAAAGAACCGCTTAGCCTGAAAGGAAAATTATGTAAGATGGTGGCAAGACCTGCAATGCTTTATGACTCTGAATGTTGACCTTTAAAAGAGAAGCATAATACTAAGTTAAGTGTTTGCCGAGATGAGAATGATTAGGTGGATGAGTGGCTTTACACTTCAAGACAAAATGCGAAATGAATATATCCGTGATAGGGTTAGTGTAGCTCCAGTAACGGACAAAATTAGAGAGAGTCATCTTAGATGGTTTGGTCACATTAAACGTCGACCACTGATGATCCGATTAGGAGAGTAGATGTTTTATAGTCAAATTATGTTAAGAAAGGCATAGATAGACCTATGAAGACTTGGGCATATTGTATAAAAATGAGCTTAACGTATTAGAATTAAATGAAAATATGACACTAAATAGGATGCAATGAGAAAAATGATTCATGTAGTCGACCCCACTTAGTGGGATTAAGGCTTTGTTGTTATTGTTGTTGTATTATGGTTGAACCTCTATTTAATATTGGTTGAACTTTCAAATCTTAAGCCTTTCCTTTCTCCAATTGATGGTATGGTCATATTCTACAATTCACCTTGCGTGGGTACCTAGACAAGCACTCAACTCGCTCGTGATAACACTGAATCAAGTAAGCACTAGACGTTATGGATATACATTAATTTTCCAATTCACTTTTTTAAAAGTTCCAACAAAGCCAAAAGAATGTTATCAAGTTCCAGACAAATCTTCTCGAAGCAAATGCTATTATGGTTAACCCATTCACATCGTGAATTTGGAGTGTGCGTGTATTAGGAAGTGATTTGCGCAACAACTTTCATTATGGAAGGTTTAAATTTACATATTTTAAATTAGTAATACTTTTTCTTACATTGACTTGAGCTTCACCCTAGCTGTGAGCACCTGGCTGAAGTAGGCAATCGACTGCTGGTCCTGCATGAATACTGTTTCCAATCCATATCCGCTTCTGTCTCTATCACAAATGATCTGCTGAAATCTGAAAGTGCTAATACTGGTACACTATTCTTGGTTCTCTTCAGATGTTCAAAGTTCTTTGTTGCGGCTTTCCCCCACTTGAAATTGTTTTTCTTCAGCTGCTCTGCCTTTGGCCATGCTATCATTCGTACCTCTTCACAAACTTTCGGTAGTATCCGGTGAGACCTAGGAATCCCCTCAAATCCTTCAAGCTACTGGGTAAAAACCAGTCCATCATGGCCTCAATCTTGGACGGGTCTGCTGCTACTCCTGCCCTAGTCACCACGTGCCCTAGATACTTCATCTATAACTGTGCAAATGAACATTTCTTCAAATTAGCGTACAACTGGTGCTCTCTCAATTTCTTTAGGACTGCTCTAGGTGCTCCGCATGTTCTGTCTCTGTATGACTGTAGATCAAAATGTCATTGAAGAAGACCGAGATGAATTTCATGAGGTAAGGCTGTAAAGCCCTATTCATGAGGGACTAAAATGCAGCTGGGGCATTGGTGAGGCCAAATGACATCACCAAGAACTCGTAATATCCTTCATGTGTCCTGAACTCTGTCTTATTCACATTCGTTGGATTCACCCCGAAGTTGATTGCCCCATAAAGCTCATATAGTAGCTCATCAATCATAAGGATAAGAAACTTATCCTATGCATTGTCATTGTTCAATGCCCGGTAATCCACGTAAAACCTCCAACTATTATCTTTTTTCTTCACCAATAGGATTGGACTGGAGAAGGGGCACACCCTGGGTCTGATAATCCCAACCTCGACCATCTCTCGGATCAATTTCTTTATCTCATCATTCTGAATCTGAGGATATCAGTATGGTCTGAAACTGATAGGGCGATATCCTCCTTTAGTATCATGGTGTGCTTGTGTTCCCTCAAAGGTGGTAACCCTCTCGGCTGCTGAAAGATCTCAGTAAACTGTTGTAGGAGCTTCTGGAACCTCCAAGGAAACTCTGCCGACTCGGGATCTCAGACCTCCTCAATACTCTGCAACTCCACCAAATAGCCTATCTCTGCTCCCCTTATCGACTTGAACATGGTTTTAGGCGAGACCATGGTTTTGCATAAGCTACCATCTCCTCTCAGTATCACCTTCCTACCCTCCACCTAAAACTCCATCGTTAGTGATTTCCAGTCCACCTTAACTCAAGTCCAAGGGAAGGAAGTCCTCCACCACCTGTAGGCCATGTAGTGTCAGAACCAATCCCTTTTAAATCCCCCGACTTTTCTCCACCTTCCTTGTACCCATCATTACACCAAAGCTTCATGTAACCACCAGCTTCAACCCTAACTGATCCATGGCCTAATTTGAGATGAAAGTTATGTGCGGCCTCACTATCCATTAACACCACAATCGGCTGTTCCCCGATTCTTCCCAACTTTCATAGTATGGTTCGGAGTAAATGACAACACTGAATTGAGGGACACCTCCACTACATCCAAGTGCTAATGGTCCTCCTCCATCGCGTCTTCCTCTGATTCCTCCACATCTGTGTCCTCCTTCTGAACTATAAAAGGATCTAAAGGGCACTCTCCTTGCAACAGTGGCCGCCTTGGGCATACTTTTTCGTCACATAGGTAAGATAATTCTTTTGCTTTTTTATCTTGTACTTCTGCATCGGTGAGACGCTTGAAATTGCCCCTAGAGCTGGTCCTGTATTATTCTGCTTTGGGGTCTCTTTATGAAACGATACCGTCTAGGTCATCAGTGACGGTGTCGTGGCCTTCGAGGCTACTTTTTAGAATCCTCCAGTGTTACCGCCTTTGCTTGTCTTCTTGAATTTTTTCTCATCTTCAATCATCTAGGCGAGCTTCATTATCTCCCTCAATCCATGCGGTCTCAATGGTCGGATGACGGCTCGAATGTTAGGCTTCAGGTCTTCAAGAAGTTTCCCTTCAATCCTGCCGCCGAAATATCCCTCAGCCGCCCCAACAAGAGCTCTAACCTCTCCCTGTATTCTGTGATCGTCTCCTTCTGAGTCAGAGCATAGGATTGCTCCCGTAAGTTTTTTTTTCAGATGGCTTAGAAACGTTCTAACAAGCAATCTTTAAACTCTTCCCACAAATGTATAGGATACCTGGCCTCCATCCACTTAAACCATGCTAGAGCCTTTCCCTCCAAATATAATCTTGCCCCCATGAGATTCTCTTGTTTAGTTAACCTATTTACTGTAAAGTATCGCTCCACCCGATACACCCATCCACCTGCATCTTCTTCTTCGAGGATCGACATCTTAAGTTTTTTGAAGTTTGCATCACCACCCCACGTAGTGGGATCGGCCACATGAATCCTTTTGGAGAAAAAGGATTCATGTGGCCGACCCCACGTAGTGGGATTAAGGCTTTGTTGTTGTTGTTGTTGTTGTTGTTGTTGCATCGCCACCCCAACTTCATCTTCCTCCGGTGTTTCTCCTTATGTGTCTAAGGTAAAACTCTCTTCTTCGGCCATGGCCATACCCCACTCCCAATTCCTTCCTCCTTCGTGCTCTTCCGTGCTCCTTGCACCATCCCTCCTCTAATTTTCGGTCCAACGCCCTCCATCAGAAGTCTCCTCTCCCCCTCTTCACAGAGTCCCAGGGGTCGCTCTTGGTGGTAGATGATGTCCTCCTTGTTGTTCTCTCTTTCGATCTCCTTCTCTTTTGATTTGGCAAAAGATTCCCTGATTAACCATTGGTTAGGGACCTTGGATTGTATCTCCACGCGCCTCATCATCATCTCTCGCATTTCTCTTATGCTCTCGAGTCTGTCTTCCATTCGGTTCTCTATGGAAAAAAAAAATGTTCTTTGTGGCGACGAACCTTTCTTCCATTCTCGATCAGATTTGCCCTACTTCTCCTTCCAGCACATCACTTTCTTTAATGTCATTCCTCCAAGATCTCGCTTTGATACCAATTTGATACGATTTGAAAGAAAAACAATGAACAACTAACGAATAGATTGCACTATAGAGCTAATAAAAGTCAAATGCAAAATCAATGAAAACAAACAAGATACAATGATGATCTACTATTCAAGAGGAAGATCGTCTATCCACAAACCCAAGACGCCGTTAGGAATACTATGAGAAAGAAAGAGCAATTGCAGCCAAGCGAAACATACCTCACCCTAGCTTCTTAGCTTTTCAAACATACCCAATACTCTTAAAAATTTCCCCCAAAACTCCTAGAACTTCTCCTCCTTGTGTACGTGAGACCTAGTGGGCGCACCTCGGGCCTGGAATATTCTGCGGCGGCCTTAGGATTTTTCCGCCTCGTTTAGCTGAACCGGCTGACCACTAGAAGGCTAGAGCAGTTTGCTTGGCTGGGTCTAGACCGGCATTGTTTGGGCTGGTTTATTCCATGGTGTAACACACCTAAACTTCAATTTTTACATGCATACCACCTTACCTATGTATAAGGCCTATTTCACCTTTTAAAAGTTAAAATGGTGGTATTCTTCATATGATATGAAAGATTTGGGTGGTATGAATGTCAAATGCAAAGTTTAGGTGTTAGATATTTAGATACATAGTAGTTGAGTGGTAAATATATAAATGCCCCTAAAATAAATTTAAAGGTGTAGATTGTTATATTGAAATTATTATTTAACGCTAGGAGATGGAAATTTTTATTTAAAGGAATGGTTGACTTTCTCCTTGATAGAATAAAAGTTCCTTTTGATACTGGTTCAGATAAACATACACAGATAAAAATTACTGTAACGATTCATCTTAAAATTTACTTTTCTTTATAAACATTTTCGATAAGAAATGACATTGTGACAATATTTATGGTTTAATTCTAATCTATTTAGATATCCAACACCTAAACTTCACTTTTACATATATGCCACCTTACCTATGCATTAAAAGATGTATTTCACTTTTTTAAAATTAAAATAGTGGTATTAGGAGGTATAAATGTAAACAATCAAACTTTAGATGTTAAATATGTAAATAAATAAAAATTCGGTGGTATGTATGTAAATGGTCCTTCATATTAATCATGAAGTATCCTTAGATGTATCCAAAATGCTGTAAATGACATGCTTGCCATATACTATTATTTTGTGAAGAAAGAATGAAACACATCTGGTCTGCTGCAACACAAGTAAATTTGTTAGATTGTTTCCTTGCGGTAATTTAATGAACACTTAAATTTGTTGAAGTACCTCTAACCTCATTACTGTGTCAGAGCATTAGTCAATGGATCTTAGTGAAACTCTAGAAAGATTAACAAGCTGTAATCTAAATGATAATTCTTTTTCATTATCAGTACCATCAGCATTATGCCTTCTATTTGTTGTTAGTTTTGTGTATTCTTCATCATTAATTTTTGTTGGAAGATTGACATGCATACCACCTAATTTCTTTAAATTTACATATTTGACACCTAAACGTCAATTTTCTAAATTTCAATTTTTGCATACATACCACTTTACCAATGCATAAAAAATTGTATTTCACATTTTAAAAGTTAAAATTGTGGCATTTTTAATGTGATATGAAAGAGTTGGGCGGTATAAATGTAAGAAACAAAATTTAGGTGTTAGATATGTAAATACATAGGAATTTGGTGGTATGTGTGTAAATGTAACTGCCCCATTTTTGCTCTATTTTATAAATGATTCTAATTACAGTTTCTATGCACCCGCTGAAAATGTTCTACCCATCTGTCTTTATGCATCTTTGGTGACCATGTTTGAATATCTTCTCTTTCAGATGATATCTTTTTTCTGCTGTGCTATTTTTATAGGTTTTGATGTGTTGAATCATTAAGTGAGCAACCATCTTGCTTTGGACTTTCTTGCCATATTTCTTGGTGTTTCAATTATTAGGGGGCTGTTTGGGCTCACTTTTATTTTTTATTTTCTATTTTTTATTTTGATTTTTTTTATTTATGTTTTAATTTGAAACAAAACATGTTTGACATATTTTATTAAGATATGATTTTTTTTAAAATACAATCAAAACATCTTAAAGTTTGACTTTTGAGTGTTTTAAAAAACATGTTAATTTGTTTTTAGAAACAAGAATAAAATTAGATAAAAAATATAATGAACATGTATGTTTTTAAAAGCAAATGAAAAAGCATAAGCAAAAATAAAAAATAAAATTGATCCTGAATATATACTAAGTTGTTGCTTCGCTCTTTGATGCGCATCAAAATTTATTTATGTTTTGAAGATTTTAATGATTTTTTTTTCTTTGTTTACCTTTCGGTGAATTACAAGTAAATGAGTACCTCTTTCTCAATGAGGCTATGATGCTAAGTTTAGTTTGTCTTTATTAGCATGATGGATCATGCCTCAATGCTAGCACAGATATAATTTACCAGACATGATTATCATAAACATGTTTTAGTGACTTTGAATTACTTATTTACCACTTTTTATATTGTTTTATATTAACCTTTTATAAGGAGACCTAAAGTTATTGGCTTCCTGCACAGGCACCTTATTTACTCACGAAGTTGGAGTCCGCAGAGAAAACGTGGAAAGAGTTGTCAGTATGTGCTAGCAAAACATGAATTTTTATTTGTTTTTCCCTTTTGTGGCTTTTTGGTCTTTTTACGTTCATGTATCTTTGCTTTATTTGGGTTTTGTGTGAGTTGGGCTTTCTTTTAGGCCATGTATCTTTGCTTTATTTGGGTTTTGTGTGAGTTGGGCTTTCTTTTAGGCC
>NEWO01000261.1:265966-290089 GCA_003013225.1 Phalaenopsis aphrodite
ATAGCAATTGGAATGAATGAAAAGTTGGCTTTTGGGATCATATCTCGACATTTTTCATTGTAAATGTTAGTTGTCAAAATGTCATAAAAGGTAAGATTGAATTGGCTGATCAGTATGAGTGATTTTTCAAAAAATGTTACTAATAACCAGTAAAACTGACATTTAGTTTCCTAGTTATCTTGATACTAACTTATTTTACTCATGCTATTTAGTATTTTTTACTATTATCTTACCTTTTTGATTATTTGTCTCTCCTTTCCTTCTCGGGAGAACTCAGAAATCAAAACTAAGCTGCGATATAAATATATGGCTTTGCTTGCTCAAGCTAGGAGAACACGACTGGTAGAACTGGATAAATTATGTTACCATTGCAGAGTAGAAAAGTTTGACTTCCCGAAATAAAAAGAGAAGAAACCGAACAGGCCAAATGAAGCGGTAGGAAAATGATTTAATGAGTGCTGTTATAATCCAGTTAAAAGTCACAGTTCATGTTATTGTTTTTTCATTGAAATTAAGCGTTGGAGATGCCAATGTCTTCCAGTTGGTATATTCATGAAGCAGTTATCTTAGTTACTTGTAGGTTTATGATTTTTTCTTTTTTAGTCCTTGATTCATACCACAACACTAGTTGAGCTCTTCCAAATTCTCTCTCTTTTCGTTAATCTTTTAGTATATAATCTTTTGAACTGAATAAACTAGCTGGGGCGAACTTCAAATGTTTGTATATGAGTATTTATGTCGTGTAGCTATCTAAGACTTTCTTCTTAAAGGCATTCAAATCCGGATTTTGAGATTTTGATTGATGTATTATGCAATGTGATTGATAAGAAGTTAGCCTTCTACACGAATGTTTGTTATTTGCTAATTGTAATATTATAATATCATCTGTTATTTTCTTCTTATTTGGATGAATTTATTGTCTGCTTTCACTCCAAAGAATCCATAAGGTTTAATATAGAGCTCCAAGTTTTCAACTTTGTTGAGCAATACAATCAAACTAGTAATCTAGCAATGTTGTTATTTACTAAAGTAATTTATCAGGAGAATTATTTTGTATCTTTTAATTTTTGTATTTGGCACATTTGAATGGGTCTATAGTTGTTCAGGGTTAAGTAAACATGGCTATTATGTACCATAGTCATAATACTGAAATATGTGATACTATACTATAACATGTGATACCATCCAATTCAAGGTAGGTTTGTAGATATACTCTATTTCCTTAGTTTGAACCAAATATAAGATATATTGGGTCATGATGTTTAACATGAATTTTTGGTATTTGCTGATCAATTCATGGTATCAGAAGTATGACTTTGGAGAACAATTCGTAGATTTTGTATATGTTAGGATGCCATTAGTAGGCCTTAGGTCTATTTATGGGCTATTTTAACCATCTTTCTCTTTTATTAGAATGTTATGCTGATGCAAAATAATTTCTTTTATAAATGAAATCTTCTTTAGGTACTAGAGTCCTTGATTCCTTGAATTAGGCTTCAAGAGAATTTATTGATGCGTGCCTTGCCATTAGCTCTTTTTTTATCCGTTTTATCTTTTTTTTTTTTTTGAATCTCCTTTCGTCTCTTTGTGCCTTTTTTGATTTGCTCTTTGAGGGAGAGATTGTAGCATTGATGAGGTCATTAATGTGCTGATTGCAGAGAACAAACATAACTGTGTTGCAGCCAGCATATATTTCTATGCAACCCACCATAGTTGGAGAAGCAGGAATGCAAAAAGACATGGAAAACCTTTATGCACACCTACAATTATTGCAGCCACGATCTTGGAATGTCTCACAACAATGTCCTACTTTCTTATCCAGGAGCACTAGACACTGGTTAGTCTTTGAGACTGATTTGCCCTTCTTTCTAATGCCCCCACCCCCTCTAGGATGGATCAAAACGAATGTTGATGGAGTTCCTCCCCTCTTATCTTGCTAGCATTAGTGTTATTATTCGTGATGACCAAGGCCATTACTTAGCTGCCACTGGACAACGTGCACTTCACCAGGATAGTGCTCAAATGCCATTCGTTATATTAAAGACATTATAGGGGATATTAGGAATATCTTCTCCCTCCTTAGACACTCCACAGGGATGAAATTTTGGCAGAACCGACCCAGCAGAGTCTTGATCTTGTTTTTTGACACAATTCAGACATGTTATTTTTTGTCATTCTGCTAGAGATAACAATAGAGCAACTCACCATTGTGCATTGATTGCCTTACAGGATAACTTTTGTATTAGAAATAGAATTATAAATGATAGTGATTCTTTTTTTGCTTTTTTTAGGAATGATAGGTCTCATTTTGTATATGCATAGCGATACACTTTACATAATTTTGTATTTTTTTACCTTTTAATGAAATATATGCAATATTTCAAGGAGAGATTGGCTGTTCTGTCCCCTTTACAAAATGAAAGGAAAAAAAAGTATCATCACCCCACATGCCCCAATTTTCAATGCTTGATTCCATCATATGCCTTGATCGCTGAAGGCTTTTCTTCTCACTATTTTGTTGTTGCTCCTCACACACACATACACAATCTCTATTTCTCTTTCTTCTTAATATCGATAATTTTTTTCTTCGAGAATAAGTTATTGACATTGTGTAAGATATATAAAACAACCTCGCCACCTTACATAATTCTCATACTCGTATTTCTTGGCTCAATTAGGAATTTGTTTTGTTGTTATTTTGTATCTCTTTTGTGTAGAAAACCTTCTCAAAATGTACATACATGCTATTCATGGAATGGTTGACACAAATACACTTGTCCAACACTTCACACTCTGCCTATATGCATATTTCTTGATGCAGTTATGGACTTAATTTTTTGAGTAGGTGTCTCATACATTATTTATGCGCACATTTTTTGGCGTGGTGGGAGGGCCCTATAAGTTAATCGGTATCCCTTCTAGAAGGGAAAATAGCCTTTGAAATCTACCTGATATTCATCTTAAAAGGTCGAACCAAAAAGACTTTTGGTAGTAAACTAGTGTGACAAAAATAAAATTGGTGGGTGAAATTGCGAAAGATAAAACAGACTTCTAAAATGTGCTACAGGTCATGTAAAGGTCAAAAGTGAAAAAAAAGACTTACATGAACTTTGGAAACTCACCAATGAATGCAAGAAAAAAATAAGCTTGTTCATATGAACTGAAATGTGAAATAAAAATGACATGCGGTGCACTTATATCTATAGATATAAGTTCTTCCCTTGCGGCACCGGCCCATGCATCAACATGAATAAAATGTAAACAAAATTTTACCATTCAAGCATTTATGAAAACTGGAAGCTTCAATACATACTAATAAGCAAACTTGTAAGTAAGAAAAAGATATGCGTGTTTATTTAAAAAAAAATGTGCAAGTGAATCAAATGCAACAATTACGCATGATTCCAAAGCCGTGTGCACATTCCGATAATGGAGCCACCAGAGAAGTCCAAAAAAAATTTAAACTTAGACAATCTTAATTGGACTCATTTTATGAAATAAAATTCAGTGTAAATTCTGTCATTGCAAAAAGCCTTCACGCACACAAAAAATATGCCAATTCCCCAAAATACAAAATCTGGTGCACATTTCATGAACAAGTTTGTGTTGTGGTGCTTATTAGCTCAGTTATGCGAAAACTTAAAACAATGAAAATCATAGTAGCTTCAAAGTGTTGTAAGCAGTCCTTATAGAAATCATACTCAATTATGCACGAAAAGTTTGTTTGTGCATTGAAAATTTTGCAAACTCGTTTCCTTTAGCTCGTCTTTATGCTACCCACACATGTACTCGATCAGTTTGAGAGGATATGGAATAGTCCCAACTTTTTGTGATTTGTTCTGAATAAAAAATGAACTAAAGCAAAGAAACATAAGATAAGATAAGCAAATTCAAGAAATACTTATTAAAAATGAAATTATATAAAAAATTCAAGACCAAAAAAAGTTATATTGAGCAATTGTGGATCATCATACACTCATTTCAAGGCACGTGTTTCTTTTTTTTCCCCTAAAAAATAAAAATAGCATGTAAAAAAATCTCAAAGATTATATCGGAGGCCACAAACATCGAGAAAGTACGGAATTTAATTTTCAACTTGATCCTCTATGTACCAGGGTAGGTAGACATGATTCACCCAATAGCTATCCAAGCCCCAATCTTCTACATAAGGGTTGGGGTAGATATTGCTTAAGGCTCTATAGTTCAAAAGCCAAGAGTAGAGTCAATACGGCCCATGTCTTGACAATGTTCCAAGTGATAAAAAAATTAATTACAATAATCAATATTTTACAACCTGAACCTCCACATGGTTCTGATCATATTTTGTGCTGTACCCTTAATGGTGGGTACATTTAATAATAAATATATTTGGATTAGATCTTGAGATAAAAGGGCTTTCTCAAATTTGAAAATAAGTATGCTTCAGGTTTTTTTCTCAATGATGAACATATATGAAGCAAATTCATTCTTGTAGAGAACTCTGCTTAAATTTTTCTATATACAGAAATGAAAAAGTAAAAAAGAAAATATATAAAAACCAAATCACTCAAGCAATAGTTGACCTTTTTTTGCTCACAACAGTCATCCATTATTCTCCACACGATTTTGTCAAGGATAACTGTCGGCCATTTTATTTTAAACTTTATGATTTTTGAAAAAGGAGATAAGTTTTATAAATATGAAAATAGTTTTGAGGTAAATATAATTTTTAAAAGTAACATTTTAATTTAAAAATAGATGAGACGAAGCGAGTCTCACATTATGGACAGTTTGGATGACTAAGCACGATACCACGAGTAATATACTTATCTCGAAGAATAAACATATCACTTGTATTAGGCTTAATCACCCAAGCTGAAGAATTTGTGACATCTGTTTGATTTGCGAAATATTTTATATGAGACTGATAAGTTCCCTAATCTAATATAAGGATTAGAAAGAGTTTATTTTACCTGGGTTCCAAGTTCTCTATAGAGGCAAGCCCCTATAGTTAATTACATCTTAAATGATCGGGTTCGCTTAAAAAAACTCTCGATTAAAATCAGTGGTTTTACCTTCCAGATTTCAAAGTTTAGGTTTCTAAGATTGGACACGGGAAAATCAAACATGAGTGGCTCAAATAGGAACAATTATTTTTAAAGAATCCAAAAGAATGAAAAATAGGGGATATCACAGATTCAGGGAAACCTTGGTGATTTCTCAACTATCCTAATGTTTGGCTTTATGTTTTTGAAATGATGTTATTTAATATTGAATCCTGCAATTTATTTAGAATTTAAGACATATTTTCACAATATCTGATCGTGCAAATAACATAAAAATATAGGAGGATTTACATTATATCGTGCAGTAACCTCGAGATCCTAAAGTGTTAGTACTTATAATTGCACAATAGGGTTGTACAACAGCCTAAGGGTGATTTGTGAGGATTTACGCTGCGCTAGGCAAACCACCTCGAAATTCTATGGGTGTTATTTAGACTAAAGAAAGTGTTTAGTGATGTGAATCTGTTTTGATGCTATAGATTCATCTTGAAGTTGTTCCTCGTTGCGCTGCCCACGGTGTTCGCTCCAAGCTCTTCGTCGTAGCAACTTCAGGTTTGATGTCAATCCTAAAGATATATGTAATCACTAGGTTTTCCTACACTAAGGTATAGTGTAACAAAACAATAAAACATGCAGTATATTAAAAAAAATAATAGAATGTACAGTAAAAGGAAAAGAACAGTATAACATGCTGGGAGAACGATATAACATGCTGTGAAATAAAATGTTGTAGTGTAAATCAAACTTATATATTTGGGAGGTCTGCTGCTCCTTTAAGCTTGTTAGTATTCACTGTATAAACAAAAGAAACATTGCTTGAAAAACTCGAGAAAATCGACAAATAATTCACAACGGAAAACTCGAGAAAATTGACGAGTAACAATTCAAATAAAACTATCAAAATCTCTGGAAAATCCTGGAGAAAAGACTACGAGAGCTTTGTCCAAAAACTCCAAGGAAACATATGAAAAAGTTCGAAAAGAGGGGACGACAAGTACTCGGGTCGGGGCTAGACTCAAATATATATATTTGTACTTGAGGGACGTCGAAGACTAATATCGGTCACTCGGATGTATAAATTCTGCCACTCTACTAGAAGGGTGTCCTACTGAACCTAACTTAGGAGGGTTTCCCTTAGCCTGGTATCGGTAATCAACAAGTGGACAACCAAGTTGTAACACATTTTAAATTTATATTTTAGCATGCATATATATTTCAGGCATGTAAAAGGAAAGTTATATTAATTTTATAGTGAAAATATTTGGCTTTATGTTTTTGAAGAATCCAAAGGAATGAAAAATAGGGGATATTGCAGATTCAGGGAAACCCTGGTGATTTCCCAAATATCATAATGTTTGGCTTTATGTTTTTGAAGATGTTATTTAATATTGAATCCTGCAATTTATTTAGAATTTAGGACATATTTGCACAATATCTGATCGTGCAAATAACTTAAAAAGATAGGAGAATTTACACTGTACCGTGTAGTAACCTCAAGATCCAAAGTGTTAGGACTTATAATTGCACAACAGGGTTGTACAACAGTCTAAAAGTGATTTATGAGGGTTTACGCTGAGTTAGACAAACCACCTCGAAATCCTATGAGTGTTATTTACACTAAAGAAAGTGTTTAGTGATGTGAATCTGTTTTGATGTTGTAATTCTATCTTGAAGTTGTTCCTCGTCGCGCTGCCAACGGTGTTCGCTCCAAGCTCTTCGTCGTAGCAATTTCAGGTTTGATGTCAATCCTAAAGGTATATGTAATCAATAGGTTTTCCTACACTAAGGTATAGTGTGTAACAAAACAATAAAGCTTGCAGTATATTAAAAAAAATAATAGTATGTACAGTAAAAGAAAAAGAACAGTATAACATGCTGGGAGAACGATATAATATGCTGTGAAATAAAATGCTCTAGTGTAAATCAAACCTGTATATTTGGGAGGCCTGCTGCTTCTTTAAGCTAGTTTGTGTATAAACAAAAGAAACATTGCCTAGAAAACTCGAAAAAATCGACAAATAATCCACAACGGAAAACTCAAGAAAATTGATGAGTAACAATTCAAATAAAACTATCAAAATCTCGGGAAAATCCCGGAGAAAAGAGCACGAGTGTTTTGTCCAAAAACTCCAAGGAAACATGAAAGAGTCCGAAAAGAGGGGACCGCAAAGACTCGGGTCGGGGCTAGGCTCAAATATATATATTTGTACTCGAGGGACGTCGAAGACTAATATCGGTCACTCGGATGTATAAAGCCCGTCACTCCACTAGAAGGGTGTCCTACTGAACCTAACTTAGGAGGGTACTCCTTAGCCCGATATCCGTAATTAACAAGTGGACAACCAAGCTGTAACACATTGAAAATTTATATTTTAGCATGCATATATATTTCGGGCATACAAAAGGAAAGTTATATTAATTTTATAGTGAAAATATTTTTTTTATAAATATTGTATCTGTTTTTATCAATTTGTTTTATCAATTTTGAAAAGGAATAGTTGTCCACGAGTCGATCACGTCATCGGACGTAAGACAGCCAACAATCCTAAGTAGGTACGGGTCCCCCGCTAGTCTTGTGTCGGTCAATGATACTTTCATCCTACAGTTCATCGGGTCCCAGAATTGAGTCATGGTGTTGTAGGATGAGATATCATTCCGCTTTACCAACGGCGTGCCTTTGTCATCATTGCCCTAAGCCCCAAAACAAAACCGACCTATTTGTGGGCACTTATATATCAGACATAAGCACAGAAAACCGAACCAAGAAACAAGAAAAAAAAGAATAAAAATAGGGATGAGACAGTGGAGGAATTGATCTATCCAAAAAATCGAAAGAATAACGGGTGAAGCAATCCTCAAGAGTGTGCCAAAAAGATCTAAAAAAGAGAGCCCAAGATCCTTGAATCAATCCAAGAAGGATATCATTTTCTCAAATTTTATAATTGGATCAACACAAGAAGGGTACCCTTCCTAAATGACAATTTTATGAATTTTCAAACCTTTCATGAATTCAATTTGCATCAACTTTATGTTTTCTCTAAATGAAATTGTACCAGCCCTTTATATTTCATAAAAGAAGGGACATTAATCAATAGAAGAAGTATCTCTCCAGCCTTCCAGAAAATCACACCGATGTCAAAATCATTTAATTCCATTCTTCATTGAAATCTTTTCACAATTGTATAAATGTAACACTAATTTAGAAAATATAGAAATGCTCACGGCCGAGATAAAATGAACCTGAATAATCCTCAACGGGCTCACGGGTAATAGCAGGAAGGAGAGCAATGGTTAACTGGTAAGGCCAGGAAAGGGAGCAGCCAAGCCTCACAGCAAGCCCACAAATAGAAATCGTGAAATGCACAACCCAGCTTCAACATAAACTTCACAATTTAATACAGCAAATAAGACAAAGCTCACAGACAAGGGCAGTAGAAGAAAGCCACCTGAACCAACTATGTCACAGACCCAAGAACCTCCACAGTAAGGCTCACGACCAAGGGTAGTGAAAAGAAAACCAAGCCCCTAAAAAGCCCCATTAATCATAAAAGAGCTATAGGAGAATGCCAACGACCAAGGGCAGCAGAAAACTGCCAATCGAGACAAAGGGAAACCAACTGGAATGCTCACAGGCAGTGGAGCAAACCAAAACCACTTAAGCCAACCTCGTAACAAAGGGGAAAGCAGGAAACAAACAAATGAACTAAAAGAGAATCACGTGAATTTTCTCGCGTAAGGGCAGCAACCTACACAAACAACCAGTAGATGTTCTCGGGTAGGAGCAGTAAAAAAAAAGAAGCCATCGCATATATAAACTCGCAGATAGGGCCAAGAAAGGCCACCATACATTTAAGCCTAAACCAACCATTTTTATCATGAAAGAATGACAAGAGAAAGCTCATAGCCAGGGGGAATGACGAAAAAGTTAAGTCCAAGCCAACCACAACACAAGTCACAACAGTGAGGCTCACGGCCAAGGGCAGAGAGGAGGAAGCCAAACAGGACAAAAGAAACCAACTAGGATGCTCACGAGTAGGGGGGTAGCAAACCAAAAACCATTAAACAGGCTTCACGGCAAAGGGAAAGCTGCCACAAATATTACTATTATGCTTCTTTAATATATATATATATATATATATATATATATAAGAGTGAATGGATAAACTCACATAAATTATTTAGATTGAAACCATTTTTCATCACATAAGTCATGATAGTGCCCACATTAAGCATTCTCTCATAGAAGTAGATATTGAAAGCATGAATTTTGGGTTGACAAACTTGATTACCAATAAAAAAATTTCAAAATGAAACATTATTTCCAGAATTTCCAACCCAACCGAACCCAACAAAGGACAAAACAGGAAAAGCCGTGACCAACAAACTTGAGCCCAGGAAGAAAAGCAAACACAGGAAACCACAATAAGCATACCCGAGCTCACAAGGTGGGACAAACATAAAACACATTTTCAGCTCAACTAAACCCAGTAAAAGAAAGCCAACAGATAAGCCTTTAAGCCAAACTAATTCCTTGTTTCAAATTCAATTAATCCCAACATAAAGGCTAGACAAAAGGATACAGTTTAAGCCAAGACCTCACCCAGCATATGGGGAAAAAAACAGATCAACATTTCCAGTAGGAATTTAACCCAAATGATCCAAAACCGCACCCAGCATATGGGCAAACCGAGCCCACAAGAAAGGCAAAACAGAGCCAAAACCGAGCCCTTCAAATGGGCCAAAAACAGAAAATATTTTCATCTATAATTTGATTCCAAAATGCTCAAACCGGACCCAACAAGTGGGGCAAAACATAAAATATTTCCAGCATAAATTTGATTTCAAAAGAGTCCAAACTGAATCCAACAAGTGGGTCAAAACAGAAAGTATTTCTCCTTAGAGCTTTATATTCCAAAATATCGTGCCAACATATGTTTCAAATAGAATCAAATAACACGAAACATTTAAGTGTGCATACATCACTAAGCCAACATGTTTCAACACTAAAATGGATTCTAGCATAGATTCTAGGTGAGCAAGCATCAATCCAAAGTTTATATCCATGACTTTTTTATGTATTTTAAACAGGAAAGAAACATAAGCCATCATTCTTCTTTTAATAGTAAACTGCTTCAGCAAGAAGAAAAGAAAAAAAGGCCACAATTTCCAGCATATAGGTAAGGAAATATTAGAAGTGTAAGAAGAAGATTTACATGTGAGAAGGGACCTAAACATGCTTTCCCTAAAATGTTATTTCAACTAGTCCACATAAAGTGTGTAAATCAGATCCAACAAAAGTATTAAAGACCCAATTTTTGATATCAATGCCCTTGTGAAGTAACTGTTAAAACAAATCAAAAGCCTCGTACATGCATTTTCCATTTTAGCACTTCCAACATGTGTCAAGCATGGTGACAGAACATAGAAGAGATAGAAGAAGTACCTTATTTGAGATTTCCTAAAAGAAAAATAAAGAAAAAGGCACCAAGCTCCCAAACGTCCAGCACACAGGGACCTAGCCGAAAAGATAACTTTAGCAGAGTCTCTCTCCCTAAAAGCTTCAGAAAACAGCAACCCCCGAATGCTCCACACTCCCAGCACACGAAAACTTAGCCTAGAAAGAATTTTGGCAAAGCTTTCTTCCCTAAAAGCCTCAAACAATAAAACCACAACCTTCTTTTCTATCAAGAAATTTTCAACAACCCAAAATAGTATACTAAGAAGCTATTTTATTGGCAGAGAAGAGAAGAGGACAACCACCGACCAGCCTCACTGGTAAGCGAGGCAATAATCGCCACAGTAAAGAGGGAGACGGTAGAACCTCGAGAAGAAGAAGAGTCGGTCAGCTCGACCCTTGTAATTGGAGAGCCGAAAGGTCCAGCGGCCACGCAAAGAAGGGGAAGAGTCGAGAGAGGGGGAAGAGATTGCCGCGTAGATCGTCCACGGGAGCTAGGGCACACGAGGGAGACGAGCCAAGCCTGACTAAGCCACGAGGTCGAACGAAGGATCAAGTGTGCGGGAATAGGGTTTAGGGTTTAAGATTAAAAACTTTATTATAAATAAAAATATTTAATATTTCAAAAATAAAATCTGATTTATGCATTTGTATTCGTGTCAAATTGTAGAAAATTGAATGCTCCTTTAGATAATTTTGGCATTTCAGAGTGCTGGCGCGGTCCGTTTCACCATCGGAAGTCATTTTGAAGAATTCATCGATTTGCGTGCAATTTTTCTTGTGTTAGAAATATGACAATATGTGTGTCTTTTTCTACTAAAATTGGTATCTTGGACGCGTTGACACTGTCCATTTTGTCGTCAGAGGTTGTCCGAAGAAGTTCGCATTTTCACCCATCCTTTAGGCTCAATTTAAGTCTGATCTTGTGCAATTTAGTGAATTTTGTACATTTAGTGTACATGTATGATGATAAAGTCCTGAAGAGGTTTTCTTAGGGCTTGAGATCCTATTAGGAACTTCTCTTTGAGCATCCACATGATAGTCCTTTACCACTCGACCATAGGACGATGATTTTGAGATCATCAATGCGAGATATCACAAGAGAAATAGGAAGCTACTTGAATTTCTAAAAAGGGTGCGTCCCAATTCTAGTTTTTTAAGATGGTCAATAGGAACCCCTAGAGCTAGATCCTAAGGAGAAGAGTAATGACCTCAAAATGAGGTCAATAATGACATTTAATTTGGATCAACTCTTATAAAAATTAATTTCATATCTATTGTATATATAGGATCATGCTAAAAATTTTCTGCTAACATGGGAGTGACATTTACCTCTTAACTGGGTAGATAGTCTGTTTATGATGATGTCATTGTATTATAGTTATGATTTACGCTCGAATACCTTTCAGTGGTCAAGTCCAAGAGTCCTCAGCCATAAGGCACACTAGATAAGGGTTGAAGCTCACTGTTTGCCAAAGTCAACTTAAAATTGGGCTCTTTGGCATATTTTCACCTTTTTCACCTTATTTTACTTTCTAACAAACTAGAGTTAAATGATATATGCTCTAGCTTGAAGGGACGTGTTAGTGCAGGAAATATCATTGTAGAAAACATGTCTAAACATGATTAGTAGAGTTTGCCTATTTCATTGTACCTCGATTTATTGTTTGATTCCACTTTTATAAATGGAGCATCCTCTTTTTAACACTACATTATTTTCACTTTGATAATTACGATAGTGTTGCCGATACTTTTTCCCATTTTAATCTTAGGATGAGGCTTTAATTTATTTTTCCTAGAAACTGAACCAATCCAAGTCTAGCGAATCTAGATGAATTGGTGTTACATTCTCTGTCGTGATTCTAAAATGCATTTCTTGAACTTCACTTGGCAAAGCGCATAACAATATCCATTAGGCATGAAATATATGCTTTATTCCATTTGAATCCTACCAGCTTAACAGCTTGTATTTTGTATCAGATTAGTCTTTTATAATTGGGGCATTTACATACATACCATCCAATTCCTATGTATCTAGCACCTAAACTTTACCTTTTATATTTATTACCACCTAAATCTTGCTTATCACATCAAAAGTACCACTATTTTAACTTTAAAAAGTGAAATGCACCTTTTCAAGCAAAAAAAAATGTGTCATAATTGTAAATATTGAAGTTTTTGTGTTGGATATGTAAATACATAACAATTAAGTGGTATGTATGTAAATATTCCTTTATAATTTGCATGAGAATGATTTAGCATTGCTGCTTACCCTGCAGATCAAGCTGGCTGATCCTGATATTGTATCAAATCCTAGCGAGTATCAAAAGCTTGCACAATCTATGGCAGAACTTGATGAGGCAAGCCTTATATGATACCTTGTAACTATATTTCCTTACGACTTGTTTGGGACATTTCTGTTTTTATTTTTAAGATGTTTATTTTATGCATTTTTATGAGTGTTTTTATATTTGCTTTTAAAAACACTCAAGAACAATACTTAGATGTTTTGAGTGCTTTTAAAGACAATCATGACTAACAACCGTATTTTATTTCAAAATGACATATACACAACAAAATAAAAAAAATAAAATAAAAGTGATCCTTTAGCGTTTCATTTGAGCTTGAAAACATGTCCTTTGTATAAGCTAATTTCCTTTTTTTTTTTTGGCTGAAGTGACAGGTCGTCGCTTACTACAACAAGCTAAAAAATTGCGAGAAACAACTAGAAGAATCAATAGGTTTGTCTCTGTTTGTTTTGTTTTTTTATTTCTTCTACACATATATGATAAAGTTCTGCATTTGTTTTTCATATAGCTCTAGCAGAAGAGGAAGCGAGCGATCCAGATATGGCGAATATGATCGGGCTTGAAATTGAAATGCTATCTAATCAACTCAAAGAGCTTGAAGATAAACTGAAGGTTTGGACCTAGCTTTTTTCTCTTTTTCCTGTACCTCTATATTTTTGTTGTGCTTAAGTTTAATTTTGTTAGGAATATTTAAAAACATACCACTCAATTCTTTTGTATTTACGTATCTAAACCTAAACATTAATTTTTACATACATTCCACCTTACATACGATTGAAAAGGTGTATTTCACTTTTGAAAAGTTAAAATGATGGTATTTTTGATGATATGAAACATTTGTTTGTTATAGATGTAAAAAATAAAGTTCAGGTTTCAGATATGTATATATATAAGAATTGCGTGGTGTTTATGTAAATGCCCCCTTTGTTTATTAGGTGGCACAGAGTTCTGCTGCAACTAGCTAATTTTGCCATTCTTTTTTTAAGCTTGAAATCCTACCTCAATATCCCAACTACAGGCATGATAATAGAATCATTAAGAAGAATTCATAAACTATAATTCGGATGAATGTGTTGCCAATGAAGGTTCAATGCTATGAAAAGATAGAACCATTTATTGATCTGCATCAACACATGCATTTTATAGATTGAAATGAATGCTTAAATTATTCAAAATTCTCTTTGTTTTATTGATTGTTTTAGTTGACGTTTTGATTCAAAATTATTATCATTCAGGTCCCAATTTTAACAAGTTTATAGTCAAACTGACCATCTTGATAAGACAAACACAATGACACAAAAAACGATCCAATCCGAGTTCAAATATGCCCAAATCAAACACTTAATGTATAGTCAAAGGTTTTGATGCATTAATTAGAAGTCGAACAATTTCAAAATTTGGCATGTTTATAATCAAATCGAGCGGCTCGACAAGATGAATCCTACAAGCCTATGTTCATAAAATTCTGATGATATTAAGACACTCAAAGATTTTAAAAATTATATATGATCATGAGAATCAATTTGGACCATTCGATGAAGTGTTCTGAGAGATTGGTCATTTTTACCAAAGTGATTGTCTCAAAAACTATAAAGAGACTCTTATTCTTCACTTAAGGGGGGTGGGGGGAAGAGAGAAGAGAATGAGCTAACTATTAAATCTTAACTCTTGAAGTCTCAACATTTGTAGCCTACCAATAAAGTTTGCCGCTGACTATTAAATTTTGCAAAGGTCGTCGTCGATCACCGTTAGTATTTACAAAGGCTAACTACGATCATTATAACAACCAACTACAACTTTTGTAGCCAACTAATATTGATTTTAGACACCAATAGCATTTTGTAATCACATTTTTATTAATATAGGAGAAGAGTGGATTTCTGCACATTTAATTTTCTAGTAGATTAATTTGACTGCTCTCCTTTTCACGTTAAAAGTCTAGTTGTCTTTTACTTCTCTTTCAGTCCGTATTTTCAAATATAGCTACTGATCCATAGTTTTCTAAACTGTGAGTGGGCTCTTGTGGTCCACAAAGACATACATATCAACACTCCACTTCAAGTTGGGTCGTATATGCCATACATCCCAAACTTGCTGTTGAGATCACTGAAGTGGCGCCGAGGAAGAACCTTGGTAAGAACGTCAGCAATCTGATACTGATTTGGAATATAGCTGAGCTGGACAACCCCCCATCGGCCTTCTTAGAAATGAAATACCTGTCAATATATATATGTTTGGTTCCATCATGTTGTATCAGATTCTTTGAAAAACTGATGGTTGATGGACTATCGTTGAACATCTTAATAGTATTTTGGCTATCCATGTGAAGTTCCATCAGTAGTTTCTTTAGTCGTATCCCTTAACAAATTCCTTTGGCCATGACATGAAGCTCAGATTCTGCACAGCTTATTGCCACCACAACTTGCTTTTTTAATTCTCCAACAAGGTCGCGCCATACAAATGAGCAGTTACTCGTGATAGATCTTTTATCCGTCAATTCTCCTATCCAACTAGCATCAGTGTAGATCTTAAAGCCACAGTTCTCAGTTTTTTTGAATATTAATCCACATCTTGGAGTAATCTTTAAGTACATCAGGATTCGAAAGATGATTTATAAATGATCTTCATTTGGATCGTGCATATGTTGGCTCACGACACCCACAGAAAAAGCAATGTTAGGCCTTGTATATGACAAATAAATGAGTTCCCCACAAGTCTTTGATACCTCTCTTTTTCAACTAAGATGTTATCCTCTCCTTTTGGTGCTCGTAGATTGGGATCCATGGGAGTGTCTATTGGTTTTCATCATAACATTCCAGTCTTCTTTAACATGTAAAGAAAATATTTTCTTCAGGATATGACAATGACTTCTTTAGATTTAGCTACTTCCATTTCAAGGCAGTGTCTTAAAGTTCCAAGATCTTTGATCTCAAACTCAGAAACTATTATTCTTTTGATTGTTTCAAGTTTCCTTAACTAATTTCACTGATAAAGTGTGGTTAGCCTGAAACTGATAGTACCCATTTGTAAGAATAGTCTTGGTGAACCTTTCAAACTATGCTCTGGGAAATTGTTTTAACCCATACAATTATTTCTATAGTTTGCATACCAATTGATTATTCATGTTATTCTTTAATCCTAGAGGTATCTTCATATATAATTCTTCATCATGATCCCCATTAAAAAATATGCTTTTATTGTCTAGTTGATGTAAATGCCAGTTCTGGTTGACAACCAATGATAGTAATACTCTTATCGTGTTGAGTTTTACCACTGGTGTGAATATTTTTTAGTAGTCAATCCCATTAGTCTGAGTGAACTTTTTATTCTACAAGCCTAGCCTTGAACCTTTCTATACTCCCATTTGCTTTGTATTTAACAGTGAATACCCATTTGAACCTTACAGTGCTTCTCCCAGCTGGCAGAGTTGTTATGATCCAGTTACCATTCTTTTCAAGGGCAAGAAACTCTTCTTCCACAACCTTCTTAGCAGGAATATATAAGGCTTCTTGGAAAGAATTTGAGACCTATACACCAAGTTCAGAACAAAAGATTCGTTAGAGGATGATAATTTTTCATGTCATTAATTTTTCTATTGGGTGTTCTGTGCATTCTTGTATCCTTTCTTCCTCTTGGTGTTCATGATGTGTTGACCCCATCTCTGTGCGAATACTTAGGGTGAGGGGAGTTGGTTCTGGTGATTTCCATTCCTAATTTTGCATATTGTTCCTTACATTCTCACTAGTTTTTTTTCTTTTTAGCATACACAGAGTTCTTGGCTCTTGTTTGGGGCTGTGGGAGGAATGAGTAGAGTAGTAGGTTCATTTTCAAGTTGATTTTTAATAGTGGGGACAATGTTGAGTTCATCAGAGATATAAGTGAGGTGAGCTTGAAGTTCCTAAATTGTACCCCAAATATGATATTCTCTTCAACTATGTTAGATTTGGGGTAATATTGTTCATTTTCATAGAAGGTGACATCTATGGAGTTGTAAAATTTTTTTATTTCTATGACATAGCATTTATATCCTTTTTGTTTGAAGAGTAGCACACAAAGCTGCATTTGATTGACCTGGGATCAAGTTTGGTCTGATGTGGTTGATGTTGGTGAACAAAAGCAATGCAACCAAAACTTTTTAACGATAGGTTAGATGTGAAAGATTGAATATGTGGGTAGGATTTTATGAGAGTGCTAAGAGGTATCTGAAAGTTTAGCACTGTGTTGGACATTCTATTTATGAGATAATTGGATGTGAGAATTGTATTCTTAAAAGTGTTTGGGTGCATTATTAGTGAATAGAATTGAATGGGCCACTTCGAGGAGATGTCAGTTTTTTTTCTCAGCCATATCATTTTGTTGGGGTGTGTCAACACAAAAGCTTGTATGAATGATGCCATGTTTGGATAGATGAGAGCCGAGAGTGGAGTTGTAGTAGTCTTTTGCATTATCGGTTTTGAGAATTTGAATTTTTCTCTAAAATTGAATGAGGATCATGTTGTGGAAGGTTTCATATATGCTGACAGTTTTATTTATTTTTTTTCATGAGAAGATCCAAGTTGTTCTGGTGTGATCGTTAATGAAGGTGAAAAACCAACTAGCTCCATTTGTATTTTTTATTTTTGAGGGCCAAATATCACTATGAACTATGGAGAAGCGATGTGTTGATTTATATTTCAGGCTTGAGTACACTGGTTGAATATATTTAGCAAGAGGACAAATTTCACTCTGATAGGAACTCGATTTTTTATTGATAAAAAAAAATGGGGATATAATTTTTCAATATAATGTAAGTTAGGATGCCTAAGATAAAAATGTCATAACATAACTTGACTTTTACGAGAAACATACTAAGATACAAGGCTTGATTCAAATGATTGTGAATGATGGGACTGTCCTTTTGAAGTGAGAGTCCTAATGAGCAGATAAAGTACATGATACATGTCAGCACTGTCAATCACTTTCTCTGAGTCCATCATTTGAAATTCACATAAATTATAGTAAAATTTAGTAACACAATTTATGTCACGAGTAAGTTTATGGATTGCCAGTAAACTGTAGTTAAGGAATATAAAACACAGATTAAAGAATAAGGCTCTTTGTGAGTTTTACATTTTCTCTTCCTTCCATAGATGAGAGGGAACCATTTGTGGTTCTAACTACAACATAGTGCTTGTAAGATTGAAAGGATTGGAAAGTAGTGATATCACCTGTCATGTTGTTCGATGCTCTAGAGTCCACTATCAAAGGCTGATTCTTCCTGTTGAGAGCAATGGGAGCAGATGGAAGACTACCTTGATGTGCTACAAGGCTGGTAGATGGCTTGTCAGAATATTGCCCCAAAATCCTTTGAAGAGCTTCAAGTTGTTCTTTATTGAATGAACTATGTTTATATGAGGCTTGTCTTTCTTTGATGCTGTGTTTATCTGGCTTAAATAATCACCTTTGACTTTTTTGTGCTTCCAATCTACAGGCTTTCCATAAAATTTCCAACACTTCTCCTTTATATGATGACATTTCTTGCAATGTTCACACCACGGAGATGATTTGTGAGTGTATAAATCTGAGTTGTCAACATTTGATATAGTGAAATTACCTGCTATCATGAGTTTCTTTCTGCTTTATCTTTTTGTACTTCAGTAAAGGCTTTACAAATTGAAGGAGGAAATTTGGTTCCCGTGATTCTTTACTTCATCTAGTTCCTTGTTGAGCCCTAGAAGGAACTTTATGGTTCTCATCTATTCAACAATGATTTTGTAAAGAGCAGAGTCTTGTGAGCACCTTTAGGTATGTGTTTCATGCATATCTAGTTGGAGCTAACATTTGGAGAAAGTGCTTAAGGATTAAGTAACATTCAACTCATCGTGTCGCAAGTTATGTAATCTCGTTTCAATGTCACTTGTCAACACTTGAATAGATTTCCCTTACGACATCCATATTTCTTTTGCTATTTAGTACAAGTAGAGTTTTCTCCAATTTCCGTGGTCATGGAGTTGACAAGCCATGACATGATCTTATGATTAGTCTTTCATGTCTGATGTTTAGGATCAGTAATTTCTGGTGCAGAATTTTTCTCGATGAGATCATCATTTTTTTTAACCTTTACCACATATATACATGAATATCGATTGAGACCATTGGAAAAAAACGTTGCTATGTAGTTTGTGATTGATAATGCAGAAAGAGATTTCAGATGCTGTAGAACTAAAGGCAGATTCAAAGGTAACTTCTAAGGTGAAAGTAAATTTCCTGCTATATTTATTCGTTATGAAAAGGCATCGGGAGGAGCTTCACCAAGAAGGAACTGCTTGTTTTCGACAAAGGATTTCCACTGGAGAGAGACTATTTGTTGGTCAACACATGATTTTCACACAGGAGAGAAAATTCGTCGATCGCCGAAACAAAATTTTCGCTCGAGTGAAATACACAAGAAGTCTCAAGAGCGCAATCACAAGCCTCGAGGCAGTGACTCAGTTTCAATGTCTCTGGCGCAGGCAGGATTGTAGATATGCACCGAAGGGACTAGAGTTGCAGTAGAGAGAGAAAGCGTACAAATACGTCCGAACCTTGGGATAGTTTACACTAGAGAGAGAAAGTGGAGTCACACACTACTCTAGGCCTGATTTGCGGATTGCGCTAGGCAGAAAGGTCTTGATTTGCGGACTGCGTTGGGCAGAAAGGGCTGATTTGCGATCCTTGTTAGATGGAGGCCTTGAACTCGCTGATCCGGGATTTCCACCGGAGAGAGAAAGTGGGCATCCAGACCTGCAAAATTGGGATTTTGGTCAGGATTCTATGAGCGGATTGCGGAAGGCCAAGCATAGAATCCAGTGGTATGTTGGAGCAGGGACATTCCTGGACTACGACAATTACAGGCACAAAATCAGACGGCTTGAATGACAGTTGAAAGGCGCCTGCTAGAGGGAAAATATTTGTGTACATAAGACGTACGCAGCGCTGCGTATGTCTTATGTACATAAATATTTTCCCTGCTAGAGAGGGAATCTGACGGAGGACCAGAAGGGACTGGCAGCTGCTTGAAGATGTTCTGACAGAGGAAGGATAGCTAGAGTTTGATGCCTCAATTTGATACCATAAAGAAAATTTGGAGGAAAAAACTCTTTAATTTCTCTTATTTTTTAATACACTCAAATAACAATTTATATACAACTTAGACTAACCCTAATTTAATTAGAGGGAAACTCAAATCATCACGAAAATAAGGAAAGAAACAAAACATAATAATGAATAATTAAGGGAGAATAATTTCTCCATCTCAAATGTATCAGCTGACCCACTACTTCCTAAATCATGATTGGGCCCATGTGGTCCAGGAATGCATACATCTCACATGTAATTCTTCATCTTTGTTTTGAATAGTTGTTCATTCTTTGCTGGTGTTTATTTACCTTTTTTGTTTTTTCTCCTTTTAGTGCTATAACCAATTTTCTTTCTTCCGTTTATGTGCAACGATCTGATTCTTTTGCTTCAATACTTATGTTTTTTAACTCTTCATTTTTATCCTTTTTTTTTTCTCTTCTTTTATACTATTATCACTTTATCTTAAGAATTATGACTCACTCCGTTATCTCTTGTATGGCTGTACTGTATATTAGTTTTAATTTTGGTTCAATTCAGATAACTAAATAAATGTCCGAGATGATTTAGGCTCAATGTTTTTGAAGCTTTTCTCTTATAGTGGCCTCCCAACTAGTGGGTCTTAAAGGTAGGTGGTCAAATGAGACGCCAATTAGGGTTTGAATGTTTCCTTTATACCTTCAGTAGCACAGTTTATTAGTCTAGTTAACAATTTTTAGGGCCTTTTACATGCCTACCACCCATATCTAACATGTAAAATTTACTTTTTTACATTTATACCATCCAAATCTTTCGTATGACAAAAAATACCACTATTTTAACTTTTAAAAAGTGAAATACACCTTTTCATGCATAGGTAAAGTGACATATAGGTAAAAATTGAAGTCTAGGTGTTAGATATGTAAATACATAGGAAGTGAGTGTCATGTATGTAATCTTCCTTTTTGTTATGGTTTTATTTAAGGTTGTAGGAGAACTTAAATGTCTGTTTCGCCTTTTTCTTCATTTGTTCTGGATATTGGCAGCAATAATACGACTAGTTACTGATTTTAAGCCCATGGAATAATTGTTTTTCAGGTATTAGTACTACCTAGTGATCCCCTTGATTCACGCAATATTTTGCTGGAAGGTATTTATTTGCTTTATATTCCTCAACTATTCTTTTACTTGTTTCTCAGTCATGGTTTGGAAAATATATTGTTATAATGGATATTTTTTTCTATTGCCTACAGTTAGAGCAGGTACTGGCGGTGATGAAGCTGGCATATGGGCTGGTGATCTTGTAGGTTCATGGTACTTTTTATGCAGAAGTTATTGTGCACCGGCCCCACCGGCCTCATAAACCCCCCTTGTATCTACTTGTGTTTATGTAAATACTAATTTAGCAGCATTTAAAAGAAAAGAGGTATTCATGAGGCTTTGGTTACTTAGAACCCGCTAATTGGAAGACTACTAATTTTAAATGGCAAGATAACATGCGTGGGAGCAATAATAAAAATCCACCTATACTCTTGCCTATTTTCCCACGTGCATAAAATATCCTATTAAAAATAATCCATTACTATGGAATATTAAAAAGGGAGGATATGGTTCAGTGAGTTTAAAATTTAAAATATGAAGATAATGAGGGATATGCTTGATATTAATCTGTCTCTTTGAGCATAGTTGGTTAACCCACACCCTGCACTGCACTACATCTTGTTCAACTTGGATATGGGCCACTGTTGGCTTAGTGAGACGAGCAGTACTATATTCAACTAGTTAATGATTTTGAACTATTGAACTCAGTGAATATAGGGAGGATTTGCTGTCATCAAAATCGTTAGAATGATATTCAGACAAGAGTACTTGGTGGCTTCTCTAAGAGTCAAAATTGGGCGATTCTCTTAGCATGCACATTTGAAATCACTGATACCGTAAATCTGCCAAAAAAATCTTGCTATAGTCAACTTCTGAAGATAGTTTATTAATGGTATTTTGGTGATAAATAAGCCCAACAAAATACTCGCCAAACAAATGCAAATTAATTAAAAAGCTGCAGATAATCTTTGTGTTTGGGCAATTCAATGAGAATTTACTTATAATAAGAGAATACATAGGTCTAGCCTAATCAGTGATCTCCTAATTAGTGAAGGTATGGGATCTCCTTATCTATGAGGATAAAGACAGGTTTGCCCTGGTATTTGAAGCAAGCTTATGATGACATTGAATTGCATTTTGATTAAAAATGGGAGAAAATGATTTTTTGATGAAGGTGAACAAATTCTATCATTCAACCTATTGATAATATTTGCAAAAAATTAAAGGCGCAGACAATAGGGTTGGAAGCAAACTAATAGAGGGTAAATTCAAAGGTATAGGAGCGATCAAAGAGTGAGGTAGAAGAGGGGCATGTTGAATAATCGGTGCCAAAGCAGGTGGATGCATGTTGGAAATTGGAACAGTAGGATTGAACTGACCTAAATTTAAGGAATAAAATGAGCATGATGATGAAGATGACGGAAAAATAGTTCTTCAAAGGTGAGAAAGAAGATGAAGAAGACCTAAAAATCATAAGATTAGGAGTGAGTGAGTGGGACATCTCTTCCGAAGTTGGAATACTACCAAAGGAGGTAGGCACTCAGTTGGAAGTTCCTACGAAGCTGCATGCAAAAAATATAGTAGGTAGGAAACACAAGGGGTTGGTTGCTGAGCCCTAGCGTGAAAGTGAACATGGAGCTCACAAGCGGGTTGTATGCTAGCCATGAACAAGATGTAGCAAACGCTCCATGGGCAGGCCAAGATGCGAACTGGAACGTTGGCTGGTCGAGATGCGAGCAGGGTAAAACGAGAGCGCTTGGACTTGTTAATCCTAAATGTTTAGTTATACTATTTCTATAAATGCTTGTGTTAAAGATTTTATTAGGGACAATTGAAATTGAACTTATTAAGGCCTCCAATTTCTCTCTTCCTCTTCTTTCTATCATATTTCTCTTTTGCCTTAAATTGGTCATATCCCTCTTTCTCCATCTTGGTTTCTCTATTTACCAGAGACCTTAAGAAGAAGGGGGTATTAATCCTAAGAGAGCTATTTCAAGGGATAATCCTAGAAGAAGAAAAAAACTAAAAGATTAAAATGTAAGAGGAAGAGGGAGGTTCAAAGGCAATAAGAAGATAAGAAGTGCATCATCAATGCGAAGAAGTAAATATTGGTAAGGTCATGGCATTCAAAATTCGTTTGATATATCACATCCTCTTTTTTATCACCAATTAATTTTCTAAAAAAATGTTAAACCTTAATCAGTTTCATTGTTTCCCATTGCATGACCTACTTATGTGCCAAAAAGTCTTCCTGATCACTGATCAAACTTAACATCCTAAGAGTTGTGACCATCCTTATAATCTTTAATTATAATAGTCAAGCCACCCTTCCTTGTTTTAGAGGAGTCATCATATGCATCATTCTCTTCTATATTATATTTGATGTATTAGGACATAGATCTTTTTTGTAGGACGTGAGGAAGAAGGTGAAAACAAGTGTGACAATCTAAGAGCCAATTGAGCATGTTGAAGACATTTAGCTAAAAAAGCATTATAGAAATTCCTATGGAAAACTAAAAAGGGCTTGAAAGTAGGATAAATAAGCTAGAAAGCCTAGTCAACAATCTCATACAACAAATGACTATCTAGAGAACATCTAAAATAAATAAATATTTCATCCTCCACCATTCACATACATCATGACAAGTGGGTAATAATTTTCACAAAAAAGGATGATGCGGCTTACAAGGTGCCATCTGACCATGAGGGAGGAGGTTGATCCCCACCCAAATTATTACTAAACGTACTTCCATTCAAATTTGATGTGAATATTAAATTCTACTCATATGATTGTAATGTTGATGTGGAGAAATTTGATGACTAGTCAGAATTGCTGTAGAATTTATTCTTTATTTATAAATATGATTATATATTGATTGTTCTTTTACTTTATTGAAAATGTCCTCATATGCATTGATGTGGTAGAATAAAGAGGCTAAAGTCCATAGTTCGTCAAGGATGAATGGCAATATAGGTTTAAAGGACTCTCAAGGTTTCAGTTCTATCCTTTTGGACATGAGGATGATAAGGGGATCAAATGGAACATATTGATGCAAGTAGAAGTGTAAATTGAGTAAGCCATTGCCTCTGAGGTTCTTTTCAAAGAGAGATATTTTTATGAAGTATGTAGTAGTATTAG
>NEWO01000261.1:312638-330533 GCA_003013225.1 Phalaenopsis aphrodite
GCTTCTCTTCTTCATTTGTTGTGCTCCTTCGTGCTCATTGCACCACCCCTCCTCCAATCTTCGACCCACCCTCCTCCATTGGAAGTTTCCTCTTTCCCTCTTCTCAAAGTCCTAGGGGGAAGCTATTGGTAGTAGATGCTTTCCTTCTCGATATCCTTTCATTTGATCGCCTTCCCATTCGATTTGCCTGAGGATTTCCTGATTAACCCTTGGTTATGGTTTGCAATTTGAGCGGCCGACATGGTCTTGGACGACATCTCGATGAGCCTTTTCATCATCTCTTAAATTTCTTTCATGCACTCGAATCGATTCTCCATTTAGTTCTCAATGGAAGAAAACCTCTCCTTTATGAAAACAAACCTTTCTTTCATTCCTAATATGATTTGCCCAACTTCCCCTTCTAACATATCCATATTCTTTGCTGTCATTCTTCCAAGATCTCTCTGATACCTATTTGATACTATCCATAACTAAAAACAACGAACAAAAAATGAATAATTTACAACAAAAAGGTGGCGAAACTTCGTTGAGGGCTGACTTTACTTTTACCAACAAAAACAAACAAGTTACAATATTGATCTACTCTTCAAGAGGTAGGTTGTCTCTCCACAAATCTTAGAGGCTGCTAGGAACACCACGAGAAAAGAATAACCGTAACAAACACAACATCAAAACAAACCCTAGCTCATTAGCACTACTTAATACTCCCAAAGATCCTTTTCAAACTTACCCCCCAAAACCCCCTTGATTCCTCTCTTGTTCTTGATTAGTGACAAAGTGGGCCCCACCCAAGCTCTGGAATCGCCCTCAGCCCCTTATGGGAATCTTGCCTGCATGGTCTAGACTAGTCTTCGTTGGACCGACTCGATTGCAAGGTTGCCCTTGCAGTCAGCTGAAGCAGGCACGGGCGTATCACAAATTGGGAAGGGTAGATCTCTACCATCTTGTTTGAGGGGTAGTTTTGAATTTTTCATCCAATCTTAACAAATTACTTAAGGCATACGGATCAAGGTTCAATATCGTTAGATTTCTCCATGTGCTTTCCTAAAGGATTTACAACCCCTATTTATTTTTCTGTCCTATTTTAGTTTTATTCCTATTTTGTAATGCCTATGAGAAATTTATATATATTTCCTTTCTTGTAAAATGAAAAGAGAAGACTCTTGAGAGTATCTTCCACTGTTTTATCTTTTAGACATACATACCACTCAATTCTTATGTATTTACATGTCTAACACTTAAACTTCAATTTCTATATATAAACCAATTACCTATGCATGAAAAAGGTGTAGTTCACTTTTTAAAAGTTGAAATAGTGATATATTTTATGTGATATGAAACTTTTAGATGATATAAATGTAAATAGTAAAGTTTATGTTTGCTATGTCATTACACAAGAATTGGGTGGTATGTTTTTTGTATTTTGTATTGGTTTCTCTTGATAACTGCAGATTGAACTGTAATTTTTAATATTTATAAAGGTGCGTTTGTATCAGAAGTATGCGGAGCGCAATTTGTGGAAATACACGACTATTTCTTGCTCAGAGGTACCTTCTATTGAGGTTATTATGCCCATTTTTAATCATAATATGAATTAAGTTCTAACTGAAACACACTTTCAGGCTGAGAAAGGTGGGTATAAAACATATGTAATGGAAGTTAAAGGAACTTACGTTTATAGTAAATTGAAGTATGAATCTGGCGTTCATCGGGTGCAACGTGTGCCCCAAACAGAAACACAAGGCCGTGTGCATACTTCTACTGCAACTGTAGCAATCATGCCTGAGGTTTGTTTTGATTACTTAAAAATTAGAAAGATTTACGTACATACCACTCAATTCTTATGTATTTACATGTCTAACATCTAAACTTCAATTATTTACATATATGCCACCTTAAAGGGTGTATTTCACTTTTTAAAAGTTAAAATACTGGTATTTTTTTTATGTGGTATGAAAAATTTGGGTGGTGTAACTGTAAAAAGTAAAGTTTAGGTGCTAGATATGTAAATACATTTAAATTGGGTGGTATTTGTGTTAATGCCCCAAAAAATTAGTATTATAAGTTTTGAAAAAGTGCCAGGAGAAAACATTATATGCCCTTGTCATGAGAAAATACTTGTGCTTACTTATAAATTCATAATTATGTGCACATTTATATGCAACCAAACGCGCTTTTCTATATTGAGGCTTGCACCTAATCATTTGTGCTAGCGCTTCCAACAAAAACGCTTTGTCCAAACTAGAGGCTTTATGATGTAAATGTATCTTATTGATATCTATGTGAGCAAACAATTTGCAGAAAGGCAAATAGAAATTATCATTCACAATTATTAAAATGTCAATTTATTGTCACATCTCATTTTCATATATTAAATGTTTGAAACTTCTAAATGTCAATGGTGCGGTTAACATGATTTCTTATAATAGCTATGTTAAAACACACCTTAAAAGGTATTTTTTGCTTCATAGATTATAGCACGTGGTTCAGGAAAGTAAATTGCATATTAGAGCTAAGTCGATGCTTTTGAGATTAATTTTTATAACCTTGGAAAGCCTGAATAGGTGCTATGTTATTCTTGTAATATCTTTCTATTATTGAATGCCTTAACACTGCCACTTTTAACTTCCCTTCACGTGAAAGAATGCCATTTTTGTGCAGATTATTTAGATATGATGAAGATTCAGTTTAGCACTGTTAAAATTATATATTGGAAGAGTCAATAGAGCTCACAGATGACTGCTTTGTTTTAAGGATTCTAGGAACTGAGCATTTTTTGAGACGTCTGTCTGGTTGACTTTTAAATTAGGTAGCTTTTATGATACCATTTTTGGGTTCCTTAATCGTGTGTGATTACACAAAAAAAGGGTTAGGTGAGTTGTAGGATGGGTAATGAAGGAGAGGGGAGTGATGGTGGCTGAAATCTGGTGCAAACAGCAGCTAGACAGTTAGTCGGCTGCCGAGAAACAACACTTGCTGCTGCAAACAGTATGTGGCAGCAGGTTCGGAGAAGGAGGAAACCTCGGACTTTTGGGAGAGATTACCACCTCAATCCAATCAGGTTACAAACACACTGACTGATACAAATCAAAGTATACAATACTCCAATAGAGAAAATGATGAGAAAAGTCTCCAATAACATAAACTAAGCAAAAAATGTTCCAAAATCGATTTCTTACGATATATTTATTATGCTTGGAGTTAATAAAACCCTGATTCCTAATTCAAATAATATAAAAAAATTCGGCCCGCAGGTCTGCAGAAAGGCCGGAAAAATCCTGGAAGTCACGGGACAGGTTCCAGCCCTGATCCTTTGTACGTGGGATTGTAGAATTCCGCTTCATGTGATTTTATAAGCTAACAATAGAATGGATTAAGTTTGGTTGCTTCAATATTCCTTGGCGATGTTGGAGGGATATTTTATAGCTATTTGCAATAATTATCTTTCACCTATCTCCTGGCTTGGTAGACTAATATCATCTCCTGATAGTTTAGCCTAGTATTGTTTGTTTTGGTTTGACCTATCAGTTTTTATCCCAAAATTACTAATTAATCACAAAAGAAAATATTGTTTTGGGGCAGTTACATACATACACATCTATTATGTGTTCACATATCTCACACCTAAACTTTCATATTTACACATATAGCACCCAAATCCTTAATATCACATAAAAAATAGCACTATTTCCATTTCTTAAAAGCGACTCACACCTTTTCATGCATATGTTTAAAGTACCAAAGTGCTATGTATGTAAATGTGAAATTTTTGGTGTGAGATATGTAAATACATGAGAATTGTGTGCTATGAATGTAAATTTCCCTATGGTGTTCTATCACTTGACCTCTCTTTTAAAAGTACCTTATCTCTTCATATAGAGCTTGGATATGGTTGATAGTCTTGTGATGATGAACATATGATGCATTTTATTATGATTTTTTTATGTTTTGATATCTCAGATTTAAATTTTCAAGCAGTTTATCTCAGATTTAAATTTCTAGGCAGTTTAATAGTTCTGAACCTTAAGGATTATCCCTTTGTGGATCATGCCATGTCTAATTTTAAACTAATCCATCATTATTTCATTTTTTTGAGCAAGCCATAAGCTTTTTTAGTCTTTGGTTTCAATTTTGAAGCCTTAAGTATTCCTTGAGCACACCATCAACTCGGGGACCAGCTTGACCAAAATCAATTCCACCTATGTATTCCTTGAGTTTTTCTCTTCCAGATGGCACGGGGTTGCCATTTTGCCAAAACCCCCTAATTGTAGTCCCCCGGCGAACCTAGAGGTCCCATAGCGCACCCACGCCGCAAGCACGGCGTGCCCGCTCTCACGTTGTCTTAGGCCTCTATAAGTGTAACCATGTTGCGAGGCGGTGCGGCCCGTCCCATGGCATAGCAAAGCTGCAATGCAGAGTAGCCCTATCTAATGGCTTAACCACGCTACAAGTCGACATGCCTTCTGACAACGTAGTCTCGTCGTCAAGCAGCGTGACCAATCCGTTAGAACTTCCAGGCAGCGTGTCCATGCCACTGACAATAAGTTGACGATTTGTTGTATCCCTTCGACTGTCGGCAATCTGTGAGAGCTCCAATGTTTCCGCTCCAATCGACGTCGATCCGAAAAAATCTGACGGTGATCGATGGATTGATTTGTGGGAGCTAATTCTTCCCGCCGTCGGCTTAACCTCCTGACATCTATAAATACACATTGGCTCTCTAGTCCATGTTAGAAATTATTTAGTTTCTTTTACGGTTATTTCCTGTTTGTTATATTTCCTAGTTTATGACTTCTCTTTTATCATGGAGTAATTATTAGGGAGAGATTTGAGCATTATATTTTTCCTATTTTGTAATCATTATTTTCTGTATTTATACCCATTTCAATAGCAATAATAATTTCCTACTCAATTCCCAAAACCTACATGGCATCAGAGCCACATATCTTACCCTAGCCATCAGGACATTACCTTAGCCGCTAGAACCTCTCTCCAAGGCTTCCCCTATAGGTTTTTTAGCTGCCAGATTCCCCTACCACCTCTCCTGTAGGTTTCAACCTTGATACCCTTTCTTGCAAGCTCTCTCTCCGTCAGCCGCTCCTTTGTCGGTTGTCCCGCCTCCAATCCTCTCTTCTGTAGCCAGATCTCTTCCTTGCAAGCCCTCCAACTGCAAGACCTCCCTCCCGCCGGCTGGAATCTTCCTTTGCAGGCCCTATTTTGTTGTTAACTACGTACGGGACCATCTACGTCTATGTCTAGGCACCCAAACCTCACCTTTGGCTCCGTCAGAGTCATGGCGGATTCATCCACTGCAGTGCTTTCATCCAACGTTGTCCTTTAGTCCATCGGAGGATCGACACCTACCTCTATGCCTTCGCAAACCATAAGACAAGACAACCTCATGAATTTCATAGTTACCCCTCACAAACTCAACAACTCTATTTTCCTTCGGGTCTCAAGCTGTTTTGTTGTTCGTCAAAGGTCGGGATAAATTCGACCACCTCACAAGTATGATTAGTGAACCTCAGAAGTTTGACCTAGCATATGCAGCATGGAAAGTGGAGAACTCCATGGTTATGTCATAGCTGATTAATTCCACGGAGACCTCAATTTATCGTTCGTACATGTTTATTCCATCTTCCCATGCCTTTTGGACCGCTGTTCGAGAGATACATACTCAGACGTAGGGAATTATGGACAACTCTATGAAGTTTCTAATAAAATTAGCGAGACAAAACAGAGATCTACAACCATTGTATTCGAGGAATCCTCAGTCCCACTAGTTCCACCACCAACCAGACCAACATTACCTCCACCCACTCTTCCTTCCTATACTTGGCGTACCAAACTCTTAGTTGAGACTCGTCCTAATGTTCCTACACTCAAGCCCACTGCACCGCTGCTGGTCCTGGAATCCACTCCGACCAACATTCCTGGAACGATGCTCACTCAACCTACGGGATCACTCGTGCTATGAATGAGGAGTTGAATTCAAGCTTTGTGGTATGCAAATAGGTATGCAGACTTTAACCCATGGCAAAATACGTCTCATTCTACAACTTTTCTCCGACTTACAAAGCATTTGCCACTTCTTTGACAGATCGCTGTCTACCATATACTATTGAGGCAACATCGGTTGACCAGCACTGGAAGGCTGCAGTCATGGACAAGATGAATACTCTTCGACGCAAATATACTTGAGATGTTGTTGATTTTTCTTAAGGAAAGAAAACAGTGGTTGCAGGCGGATTTCAAATTTAACTTTGATGGATCCTTTGAGGTTGGTCGCTAAAGTCTATTCACAAATATATGGAGTTGACTATAAAGAGATGTTTGCTCTGTAGATAAACTAAATACTATTCGGGTTTTGTTATCCCTTGTTATGAATTTGGATTTGCTCTTACTCCAACTTGATGTCAAGAATGCTTTCTTTAACAACAATCTAGCAGAGGAGGTGTATATGTCTCTTTCATCTGGTATTGACTCAACCTCTTCTTGTGGACAAATGTGTCGACTGAGAAGTCAATTTATTGATTGAAACAATCTCCTCGGGACTGGTTCATCAAATTTACATAAGTCATTATGGGCCATTGTTTCTCTAAGGCCTAATTTGATCGCTTGATGTCTTCCGCCACTCATTTGATAACCGTATTGCCATTCTCATCTTCTCTGTCGACGACATCATACTCACAGATAGCGATTTGGCCTTAGAATCTCTCAAAGGCTTCCTGACTGCATTTTTTGAGATGGACTTCAGTTCTCTCTAATATTTCCTCGGTGTAACAGTAGTGCGGTCCTCTAGGGCCATTAGCCTTTCCAATGCAAGTATGTGACAGATTTACTGACTAAGACAAAACTACTTTGCAAATCGGTAGTTATTCCGATGGATCATAGTGAGAAATTGGCAGTTCTCAACGTCGTTTCGATGAAAAAGCCACACTACCAATGTCTAGTGGGGAAACTCATTTACCTAGCCTATAAACGCTCAGACATTTGTCATATCATTGGTACTGTCAGCTAGTTCATATATGATCTCTATGAGCTCCATCTCATTGTTATCCGTTGGATCCTCCATTACTTAAAAGACACACCAAGCTCAAGTTTTTTGATCTCTTGTCACAACTCTCGTTTTATCAAGTTTATACGAATGCTGATTGGGTCGGGTCCGTCCATGATCGACGATTTACCTCGGGTTATTGTTCCTTCATATGGTTAAACCTTGTCACTTGGAAAATTAAAAAAAAAAAACAATATGTGGTTGCCTGTAGTAGTGTTGAAGCCGTGTTTCGTTCTGTCTCTAAGGGTATGTGAAGTCTTCTGGTTGCACATCATGCTTAGCTAGTTAAGTCTCTATTCCTTTACAACTATTTTGTGACAATAAAGCCGCCATCATCATTGCCCATGATCCGGTCCAACAAGATTGCACCAAGCATGTGGAGTTTGGCCGTCATTTTATTAAGGAGAAGCTTGATTCAGGGGAAATTAGTGTTACTCCCGTCCCATTCACAGGCCAACTCTCAGATATTCTCACAAAGAATCTTCCTCGGTTGTTATTTGATGATTTCAAGTACAAATTGAATATGATTGATATATGTGCTTCAACTTGAGGTGGAGTGCCAGAAATTATTTTGCTTCATTTCCCATTATTTCCTTTTTGTTGTTTTTCCTAGTTTATAACTTTCCTTTTATCATGGAGTAGTTTTTAGGGAGAGATTTGTGTATTATATATATTTTTTAATTTTAGAATCATTGTATCTTGTATTCTTAACCCCTTTTAATAACAATAATAATATCCTGATTAACTTTCAAATCCCACCTCTCCCTCCTTCCTCCTCCCTCCCTCCCTCCCGCTCTGACCTGCTCCCTTTCAGGCGTGGTCTATTTCATCCCTCTCCAATCAGTCGGCTTGCTCCATCTCTGTAAGTTCTTTCAAGTTTTTTCTTTCCACTTTTTTTTTTTCATTTTCTATGAAAACTAATTAAATAAATTAAATAGTTTAGGTTCGGGTTTGGGTCAGACTCAGGCTAGCCCAAACCCAACTCAACTCTATGCCGACCCATCCCGAACCAGACCTATCCCTAGCTCGACCCAACCCTAGCTCACCCCTACCAACCCTACCCCACCTTAGCTCAACTACAGCTCAATCCCAGCTCTAACCTGACCAAACCCTAGCCCAACCTAGCTTTACCCTATGCTTCATGTGTAGTCTAGTTTATATGACTTTATTTGTATTGTATCATGTCTCATGTAGGCTGTTGTTTGTATCTCATGTATAGTTCATTTTAAATCCTTGAATTGTAAAGTTATTTGTATATAGAAATGGATAAAAGAAAAAGATAATGAGAATCTCTTAAAAATAAATTTTAAAATTATAATAATAATTTAAATCTGATTCGAAATTCATTCAAGAAATAAATTAAAATTAATTTAAGAAATAAACTAAACATAATTTTAAATGATTTTGAAAAGTAATTTAACGGATAACTCAAATCAAATTAAAAATAGTTTAAAATAAACTTTAAAACAATAAAATCTTAAAAAACTTAAGTTGGATGAAACCTTAAAAACATTATAAACTAGTTTACTTAAAGTAACTTAAAAATACTTAAATTAATTAACTTAAGATAACTTTGACACTTAAACTAAATAACCCAAATTTAATTTAAACACTTAAACTAATTATCTAAATACAACTAAAACACATAAACTAATTAACGTAGAGTAACTTAAAAAAATTTAAATTAATTAACTTAAGATAACTAAGGCACTTAAATCAAAATTATTTAAAAAAATTTAAACTTTTAGAGTAAAGTTTTCAAATCTTAAAAATTCAAAACTTTTAGATTACTTGAAACTTTAATAGAAATTTAATCACATAAGCTTGCAATTGACATAGAATTTCAAACATGGAGTAAAACTTAAGGATAAAACTAAATGGAGGACACCAACCTAGAGAACCAATTGTAAAATGTTAAATCTTGAAAAAACCCTGATTATCATAGCAATGGACAAACTAGAAATCAAAACAAACCACGAATTAAATACAAATCTTAAACAAAGATCTAAAATTCACCAACTTAAAAAATGAACACCATACCTAAGTAGTTCCATCATGAATCTTAGGTTAGCTAACGTCAAAACAAAATTGAGGATCATACATATCCTAGATTAGTCCACTCTATAAGCTTAGATTTGACTTCTAGGTACTTTAGTTAGTGCTAAGGAGTAAAACTTATAAAACAAATAGCTTTATCTTCTGAAACCCATGGTTATTGAGAAATACACCATTAACCACCTTTAGCTAAGAAAATCTCTATTTATCATTTTTATAATACTAAGTGGAGATTTTTGGTTATAAGGAAGCATACCAACGCACCTTAAGCGATGAAAAGTCATGAGCATCTTGACCAGGGGTGATATTCCCAAAACTTAGGTTAGTCCACCCGTTTAGGCTTTATGTAGAGTTTAGTTTTATGTCAAATTTAGCATTTTCACCTTTATTTAGAAACTCCTTTTTACCCAACTTTACCTCCTTAGTCTAGGAATCTTTTCAATTCTAGCAACTCAAAACAAACTTTCAAACTAGTTTTCCCAATTCAAACCTTAGAACTTGAGCTTCTTAATCATTCAAACTCATCTAACCCATTTTAAATCCTTTAATTTCATCGTGACATCAACTCAAAATTTCTCCTATCATCACCAAGTCTAAGTCTCTTGGGTTGACCTGTCTCCTTAGGATCGTCAAATCTCCTTCCCGGGCCTTTCCATGACACAAAGTTATTGGGTTATAAGTCCCAACCTTTGAGCTAAACTTTTTCAAAATTCTAAACTTGGATCGATTCGTCACCTTCAAAATCCTAAATTTGAAGGGCCAATCTAGAAATTTAAGTAACGTAGGTCAATATTTTAATCAAGAGATTTCTCTAGTGCTCAAAACTTTGGAGATGAAATTAACTATGAAGGTTTGCCCTTGTCGGGATACCATACCTAAGAATAATATAAACCTTATCTTACACCCGTAGGTAGGGAAAATATTTTGGCTCACGCAGACTCATAAACTTAAAGATTTTCATCATCTAAATGATTATATTCATTTCAAGGTAATATTTATGTTCCTCGGGATGGCATATTATTCTTTAAATGGTATATCCAATCACATGAATAAAAATCTTTCAAGATTTATGATGGACACATTAAAACAGAAAACAAAATATTCCATCAACTTCACCTTATGACTTAGTTGAATATGTCAATGAAGATAGAGAACGACAAGCAATGATCGCTTCATCACACAAATTGGGTTTTAGATGCATCATACAAGTTGAATTCATTTTCACCCATTTCACAGAACAAATTGCATTGATGTGTCAGAAACGTTGAAATTATAAAGAAATGGTTCATGTCATTAATTTGAGCAAGTATGAAGAAAATGACGGATGACAATTAGAACTTTGCACAAGTGAAGCTTGGACATACGTCGATTGTAATCAAAATCACTTAAATGTTGTCTGTTTGTAAAAGGGATTGTGTGAATGTGTCCAAAATATAAAATAATAATAATAATAATAATGACTTACATCATCAAATAGCCACTTGATGAAAAATAAAGGATGACCGACATAACATTACACAAATTGGGTTAGAAGTGTCTTGACCATCATTTAAAATACTTAAATGTTGGTCATTCACAAAATGGACTATGCTGATGAGTTGAAAGCATGAAAATTTTAAAAAATAGACTATGTGATTGATTTTATGAATTATGAGGAAAGAAACTCACTACAAATGTGATGTTGGTCAATTCCGGCTTGAAGTGCCTCAATCACAATCAAAATTAATCAAAATGTCTTCCATTTGCAAAATAAACTGTGTTGACGTGCGCAAAATATAAAAAATGCTAGAAAATGCACACATTTTGCTTTGGTTAATTGGACAGAAACACAATAATTGACTAAGTATGAGTCTACAACACATTTTGAGGTGCACTATCGAGAACATTTTAGAAAATTATATATACATACATACATACATATGACTCTGAGAAGGCTGTCGAGCTTGTGGTGTTTCCTCATATCTATCATGATTCTCTTGAAGGGAAAGTTGATTGTCAGTTTGTTAAGAGGGATTGTAGGAAGGGTGGTAAGGCCGCTCTTATTTTTTCAGACCTCAAAGTTTCTACTCTGGTTGAAAAAAACAAATTCACACTTATTGAGAAATTTCAGTTGGGGCATCCGAAAATGGAGGTTATTCGTAAAGCTTTTGAGGATCTTAAACTTGTAGGATAATGGTCTCTTTGATGGGAGACATGTGATGATACATTTGACTACAGACGAATACTTTGCTAGGATTTTTTCCAGGAAATTCCTCATCATTGAAGAAAAAATTATAAAGTTGCTCAAATTATCTTAAATTTGATCCTAACCAAGAACCACCTGCAATACCTATATAGTTTATGTTACCTGGGCTTAAGTTGCATCTTTTCAACCATCAGGTCTTTTATTCCATTGGGGTCATGCTTGGGAGACCAATGAAATTACATGTCCCACTTTTAATCTCACCATGTCTTTTGTTGCTAGGGTTCTTGTGGAGTGAGATGTCACTTTACCTGACATTGAAGAAATTTGACCTGACACTGCACATAATGGGTACTAGCAATAATTTGTCATAGAACAAAAACCAGATTATTGCGGTCATTGTAAGATGTTTGGACACACACTTGAAAAAAGTTTTAGGCTAGGGTTGTAAATGAGTCGAACACGAGCGAGCCGTCTCAGCTCGTGTTTGGCCCGTTTATATGTCGAGCTCAAAAAGTGTGTTCATGTTCGACTCGTTTGCTTAGCGAGCCGAACACGAACCGTTTATGAACAAAGAGTCGTTTTGACAACCCTAATTACATAGTCATAAGATGTTAAGGATTGGGGAAAGATTTAAAAATTATTGTTTATATTAAAACATTATTTGAATCTAATTTAATAATTTTTATTCTTTTTTCTTAATTAATACTTTTAATTGATTATAAATCTTTCTAGTCTTGTAGTCAATTAAATTTTTTAAAAATACTACTCATCAATATATATAAATATATTTTTTTTGAAAGCCCAAAAAGGCTAATATATTAAATAGAAAGAAAGATACAGATACAATGTGTGGGAGAGTTCAAGAATGGCACCCTGCCAACACAAAAATCACAAATGGTTTCAAAACTAGAAAAAAAAAACAGAAAAATTAGATACTTAAATAAAAAGTCTAATAGTGTCAAAATACATAGGATCAGGTGGCTAGAAAGCAACCCAATTTGGTCTTGCCTCTGCTTCTAGTTCTAGGGTAGGAGCAAGCTAATAAGCTGGTAAGATGATTGTCATTGCCCGTAGTAATCAATGTATCATCCAATATGTTCCCGAGCTGGAGTCGGCCTCCATTCTTCTTATTCCTCCTGGAATAGACCTGTCATTCCTCTTCCGAAGAATCAGTCTGATAGGGTGGTAGAGCTGAAGCAGAATGATTACCTACCGTAGTACCCATAAAAGGTTCTAGTATATGTGAAGTATGAGTTGTCTCTACACTGGATACTTTCTGAAGAAGTGGAGCTACGAGGTTGTCTTGATTATCAGTCCGAACACTATCATTTGTAAGTGATAGTCCATCAGTATTGTTTTCTATGGGGTTTGAAGGTGTCAGCATCACATCACTCGCAGTAACAGCAACAACAGTGTCATGGGTGGTTCCTTAGGGGCATCAGACATCTTCTGTCTGGTAGTATCCCCCTAGGTGAAACTAAAATGTCCAGAGCAGTGAGTTTAGACCCATCCTTATTCACTTGAACCTTAGATTTCAAATTTGGGTGAAACTTATGGCATTTATCAAGGACATGACCAAACATCTTACAGTGGGCACAATATGGGGGTATGTTCTCCATGACGCTTTATTGTCAATAACCATTATGGGTTGTGCCCAACCAGACTTCAGTAACATCGGGTAAAGTAATATCCTTTTCCACAAGTATTCTGGCCACCGAGGGTCTGGTTAGATTGAAAGTACATAGATATATATATAATTGATGTGTGTAGTATTTCGAGTCAATACGAGCCGATCACGAACGAACAAATCTTTGTTCATGTTCAGCTCGTTAACTTAGCGAACAAGCCGAGCATGAGCTTCTTAACGAGTCGAACACAAACTGTTCGCGAACAGCGAGCCATTTTGACAGCCTTATTTCAGGTCCATCCTAATTTGAGACCCCAACCTCAAGTGCCTCACCTAACTACTCAAGAAGCACCTATTCCACCTGTTGAAATGGTGGAAACTGCAACTAGAGAGGATATTGCTACTAATTTTGCCCCGGAGGTGCACCCCCCCCCCCCAATGTTGTTGAAAATGAGGATACTATCATTTTGGTGCCAGTCAACGCTCCATATGTTATGGAAACGATTATTGTTGATGTTGAGGGCCCTCATACCTTGGCGAAGTGCCAAGTTCAAGGTTTATAGTAGGTAGAATTTAATCCTTTTGATGAAGAACTCATTGATAAGTTGGGACAACCTTCGGAAGATGATTGACAAGTTTACAAAACCAGGAAGAAGAAAAAAAGACTAAAGGAACTCGGGAATTTACATGAGGATGTTTTGTTTGTTTTAGGTGGAAGCCCTCATCACAGTTGGTGCTCGACTCCCTCTCTAGAACTAAAGAGAGAGGAATGCCCACTCATCATGATTAAACTCTATGGTGGATTTTTGTCCCAAACATGAAGCCTCCTCCCAAGAAGCCCGGAGACCATATTTTATCTTTTTGGGGAATTTGTCTAGTATTTTTTTGGGTATACTTGTACTTTTTGGTTATCTTTTGAGTCTTGTATGTCTTGTGAGTGAGTTCTTAGCACCCGCTCACTAAAATCTTTGCATCTTCTTCGATATCACTCTGTTAGGCTTTTGCCATTATGACGAACCCTGGTTTCTACTCTATTGCTCGTGCTCGATCTTTTGTTGTTTTTGTCTGTTTCGTATGCCATCCTCGCGACTCGTCTTCTGCGACGTCATGTGTGTTTCTGCGGGAGTGCGTCCGTACGACAGGCTGAAGGGCTCGCTATCGAGGCTCGTTTTCTGCTGCATTGTGCGCTTCTTTGCGGGATCGTCGGCAGGCTGAAGGGTTCGCGATTCTTCACGGCATCCTTTCGACTGTTTTGACATCGAGATTTTTGCGTCTCACCTACTGCGCTTATATCGGAGCGTCGTTCTCCTTGCTTTGATGACACTTCCTCCTTCGGTTAAACCTGACAAAGGCTCATTCGCCCATATGGTGGGTAATCATCTAGTGGAGTCTACTGTTGTCTTCCCCTCAAGCGATAAGGAATGTCATGATGGTCATGTGACTGCCCTTTTCTTAAGAAGACAAGTAGGAAATGTGGGAAAACATCATTATTTTTGTCTAATTTAAAAATTTCAACCCTGACTGAGAAATGCAAGTTCACTCTTATTGGAAAATTTCAATAGGGGCACCCACCTGTGGAAGTTATCAGAAAGAGTTTTGACGATCTCAAACTTGTAGGCAAGTGGAAAGTGACACTCTTGGATGAGATACATGTGTTGATTCAGTTAACCGTGGCTGAAGACTATGCTCGGATTTTCTCTAAGAAATATCTTAACATTACTGACAAGTCAATGAAGTTACTCAAGTGGTCTCCTGATTTGGACCCAAATCATGAGTCTCTTACTGTACCGGTATGGTTTAGTTTACCTGATCTCAAGTTGCATTTTTTTAATCATCAGGTTCTCAACTCTATTGGGGTCGTACTTGGGGATTCTATGAAGCTAGATCTACCAATCTTCAATCTAATCAGGTCTTCTATGGCCAGAATACTTGTGGAAATGGATATTACTTTTTCTGATATTATTGATGTCTGGCTGAACACAACTCATAATTGATATTGGTAACAAACTGCCATGGAACATAAACCATTTTATTGTACCCACTGTAAGTTGTTTGGGCATACCCTTGATAAATATCACAGGCTCCATCATAATTTGAAATCTAAAACTCAAGTAAATAAGGATGAATCTAACCCCACTGCTCTGGACGGCTCTGGAGGAAATTATCACAAGACAGGATTTGATGTTTGATTTAATTGCTTCTGTGGTCCACCCCTGCCAATACTGTTTTTGTTTCTGTGATTGATGCGATTGATGTGGAACCAGATGGCTCTGTTGGGCAACCTACACCTTCAAACCTTTTTGATAACATTACTGAAGGATCCTTATCTACAAAGGATAGTGTTCGGACTGATAATCAGGAGAGCCTTGCAGCTTCTCATCTTCAGGAAGAATCTGGTGTAGAGGCGACAACTCATAATTCACATACACTAGAACCTATTGTGGTTACAATGGTTGACAATTTTTTTATTATGGTTCTACCACCTCATTCGAACGAGCAAATCTTTGGATGAGGAATGGAAAATTTACACACCTAGGAGGAAGAAGAAGAATGGAGACCTATTTGAGCTCAGGAATCTAATGGATGATACTTTGATTACTTCCGGTAATGGTACGCACCTCACCAACTTGTTAGTTGGCTCCCTTCCGATAACTGAAAGCAGAGGCAAGACTAAATTGGGTCGTCCCTAATTATATGTACCTTTTACATTTTTGGGATTTTTGTGTGTTGTACCGCGTGGGCTGGGTGCCTTTTTTTTAGCTCTCATACAACATATCTGTATCTTTTCCCTTTTTAATATATTAATGTAAAAAGAGATGATACAAAGGTTTTAGTGAGTGGAAACAAAGAGCCCACTCATAGAGATTATATATAAACGTATTCCCTAAAAATAAAGCAAGAAAGAACTCCTAATCATGGTGGGTGTAGTCGGTGGATAAATTGCTTCCCTTTCCCCTGGATCCAGGGAGGGAGTCCAGCAACATGATGAGATGCAGGCTTCCGCCCGAAATAATGATACAGTCATCCTGAGATTTACTAAGATCAGAAATTCTTTTTTTCTTTTTCCTAGATTTATAAATCTGTCAATCATTTGTCAGAGGTAGTCCCGTGTGAATTATAGGTGGATCTTCGATGGAGGTAATCTGCTGATCTGACTTAGCCTGCAGTACACCTTGATCCTGACACTCCTTCATAACTTGAACACTCTCTTTTCTTGCAATAGGTGGTTCCAAGGCAAAATTCGTAGTATTTGTAATCTGAGGAAGAGTTGCCTCGAAAACAGTAAGTGGAAGCTTCTGGTCTGGTTGGTGAGGAGTAGCCTTATGATCAAATTTTCGTTCGTCAATTTTGTGTCTGCTACATTTTCCTCCACATGGATGATGTTTGTAGGAACTGTCAATCTCAAATGTAGGTAAAGCCTGAAACATTTGGCAGGGGTCTGCCCAAACAATTTACAGTGATTGCAGTAGTAGGGTCTTTGTTCTGCTATAATTGGCTGACAATACCCATTGTGGGTAGTACCAAGCCATATTTCGTCCACATCAGGGAGGGTGATATCCCTTTCAACAAGAATTCTTGCCACCAAAGACCTGGTTAGATTGAAGGTTGGTGTATCCAATTTCATAGGTCTCCTTAGAGCAGCTCCAATAAAATAGTGAACTTGATGATTGAAGTAGTGCAACTTTACATCAGGTTGTTTAAACCAGATTAGAACTATAGGTGGTTCTTCACTAGGGTCAAATTCAAGAGACTACTTAAGCAGTTTCATATATTTTCCCTCTATTGTCATAAACTTTTTGGAAAATATTTTGGCAGTCTTCCACTTTAGATAGTTGTATCATCACGTGTCTCCCATCAAATAGGTCAACCTTCCAAAGTTCCAATAGTTTGAGATATTCAAAAGCCTTTCGAACGATCTCCATTTTGGGATGTTTCGATTGTAACTTCCCAATGAGGGTGAATTTGAACTTGTTAACCAAACTGGAAACTTCAACATCAGAGAAGAATATAGCCAGTTTTCCACTCTTCCTATCCGTCTTCTTGATAAGATTGCAGTCTTCCTGGCCTTCGAATGATTCATGGTAAACCTAAGGGAAAACCTGATCTAATCCCATAGAGCCAACCATATTAGCAAAAGAAGTCTTCCCAAAGTTTAAAACTGAAGTAGTCGGTGGTTGAGAAGGAGCATTAGCCATGACAGTTGAACAGCGACAAGCTACAGGGCAGACGGAGGCGCAGCTAAGAATGGAAGAGGCGCGGCAAAGAAGCGACGCAGCATGACACCTCTCCTTCTTCGAGCCGAACGATGCGCGACGAGTTGACGTTGCACGACGCAGACGAAACACGACGGAGAAGAGGAGATACGACAAAGTGCAAATCGACGAATAGATGCCAGGTTTCGCCATTCGCCATAATGGCGAAACCTTAGCAAAACAAAATGGAAACAGACAACATTTATATATATAAGGATCAAGTGAATAAGGATGATTCTAAGGATATATCTGTACCACCTGGAGAGAAAGCTACCATAGGACAGATTTTGGTGTCTGATTTTATTGCCCCTGTCGTTACTATTACTGCGAGTGATGTGATGTTGACACCTTCAAGCCCCATAGAAAACAATATTGATGGACTATTACCTACAAATGATAGTGTTCAGACTGATAATCAGGAGAGCCTAGTAGCTCCACTTCTTCAGGAAGTATCCAGTGTAGAGGCAACTCATACTTCACATATACTAGAACCTATTGTGGGTACTACGATTGGTATTCATTTTGCTTCAGCTCTACCAATTCATCAGATTGATTCTTCAGATGAGGAATGACAGGTCTATTCCAGGAGGAAGAAGAAGAATAGAGACCGACTCCAACTCGGGAACATATTGGATGATACATGCGTTACTACTGGCAATGACAATCATCTTACCAACTTATTAGCTTGCTCCTTCCCTAAAACTAGAGGCAAAGGCAA
>NEWO01000261.1:342738-397322 GCA_003013225.1 Phalaenopsis aphrodite
CTGGTTCAGGCAAGATGGAGCTTTGCAAATAATGATGAGAATTTTTTAACTCAATTTCAATATATAAATCCGTGCTTCCATTTTGAACTGGAACAGCAGGTCAATGGGCTTTTTTAAACTTTTCCGGGTTCAATGGAACTGTAGGTGTTTGGAGAATTAAGGCATTGGAGGACTATGGAGGCTGGTTTGACAGAACAACTGTTCAGGATATTGATATTGTTGTTCATGCCCACTTGTGTGGATGGAATTTTATTGAAAGATGTCAGGGTGCTTTGCGAGGCTCCAGAATCATGAGGCTTAAATAAGCAACAAAACATATGACATTCAAGCCATGCCCTGCAACTTTTCCTGTAGGTGTTCCTCTTTTTTACCTGCAGGCCTCCAGGCCTTTTCATTCATCGGAATTCTTCTTGTGGCAGGTCCTCCTCTGGAGTCTTTTTCTACAGTAGACCCTCCTCCGAAGCTTTTCTTGCATCAAACCCCCTTCTCTGAAGCTTTTATTGCAACAGATCTTCCTCTGAAGCCTTTTCTCGTAGCAAGATCTACTTCCGGAGCTTTTAAATTTTTTTTTTTTTTACATGCCATGTCTTGGAGTTTTTCTTGTTGGTTGTTTACTTCCTTGCAATTTCCCTCTAACATTACCTATAGGCGCCTTCCGCCTACCTATAGACATTGCAGGAACTGCAATCAAAGACAACCACAATCAACTAGAAGTCAATTTTTCTTCCAACATTACCTGTAAAAGCCTTTTGCTTACCTACTAACACTGCAGGAACTGCAGTCAATCAGAAGTCAATTTTTCATGCAGGTTGTCTACTTTCTTGCAAACTCTCCTGCAATATTACCTGTAGAAGTTTTCCGCCTACCTACAAACACTAAAGGAACTACTGTCAAAGACAACCACAATACAGGATAAAGATTTAAAGTTCTACTTCACAGGACCTTCCTCGTCCTTGTTTGATGTTTTCAAATCTAAGTTGAACATGATTTTCAACTATGTTTTAATTTGAGAGGAAGTGTTAGAAGTTATATTTGGAAATAATTTATTGTCAGAAGTTATGTGGATTAGATTTATTTCCTAATATAATTTTTTTTCCTATTTTAAACTTATTTTATTGGATTGGATTTATTTTCTTTCCTATTTTATGTTGTTTCTTTTCTATTCAGGAAATTAACATGAATTGATTAATATGAGATATTAGATTGTTTTTTATATCTATATCTAAGTGCTGGCACACGTGATTTTATATGAAATGGAGGGCTTCATTCCGTAATTGTGAATCTTTATGGAGTATGAGTTGGATAAATTGTCATGTATAGTGACTCATTTTGGTGTCGGATTCTCAGTGTAGAAGAGTTCAACAATGGGTGGGATTGTGGCTAAGGGCTCTTTGATTTGGAGACTCAGCCATACTTGATGCTTGTACTTTCCACCATATTGGTTCTCCTTTTGAAGCTATTTGTTTTGCTTCTCAAGTACTCTCAGAAGTACTTTATGCTTCCTTGAATGTAGCCTTTTGTGCATCCTAATCCCATGTGCTTGGATTTCGTTCAAGTAGCCGGCCAAACGTCTGGGTTACTCTAAAGTCTTCGACTCCTAAGGGAGATAACCAAAGTATCCTTATATTTTGTCGAAAGGCCCAATGCTCGAAGAGCCTCCTATGGCACATATCTTAATATTCAATCTCAATGACATGCTTGATTCTTACAACTCACTGACATTTAAGCATTTAGCTTTAGGGAAATCATGAGATTTGAGCATCTCCAGCTTTTGTAGCAATAAATTATTGAAATTTCTTGTGATATGTTGTTTACAGGCTGATGAAATTGACGTTTTAATTGATCCAAAGGACATTACAATGACAACTGCAAGATCTGGTGGCGCGGGAGGTATATTCAGACAATATTTTCAGTACTTTAAAAATAAATTCCATGCAATAATGAGAAATCATTATTACTTTGCCCTTTTATTATTATTTTTAGAGAAATTTTCAAACAGACCAAATTATTTTGTATTTACATATCTAACATCCCAAATTTGATATTTACATTTATCACACTTTGGTTTCATAAACCTATGCATGAGAAGATGTATCTCACTTTTAAAAAGACAGTGATGGTAGTATTTTTAATGTGATGTTTACGATTTGAGTGGTATGCATATAAATATGAATGTTTAAGTGTTACATATGTTAATACGTAAGAACTGTGTGGTATTTATGGAAATGCCTTTATTTTTAAGGCTCTAGTTTATTTGTTGCTACTTGGTGGATGCAGGGCAAAATGTCAACAAGGTCGAGACGGCTGTTGATCTGTTCCACAAACCTACAGGGATACGCATCTTCTGCACCGAAGAAAGAACACAGCTTCAGAACAAAAATCGTGCCTTTCAACTGCTTCGTGCCAAACTGTAAGTAGGGAGAAATCTGGAGTCTGAATCCGGCTGTTTCACCTGCCATTTTCTGTTCAAATTTTCTATGATCCAAGGCCACACTTTATGGGCCTAAAGTTTGATCTTTTAATGCCTTCTATATTTCCATGAATCCCTATCTTTGCTTCCCTTCCATGTTCTCCATCCGTTGTTGTCAAGATTGAAGATTCCAGTGCTAACTACAGATTGCTTGCCTATTGTGTAAGGAGATTAACATAGAGTTTCCTTTTATGAAGAGGTTAATTTGGAGGTTTCCTCTACTTTGTGTGCGGTGGAGCTCATTGACTTTGTTGCAACCAACAATTCAGACCTAGCTTCATAACTAGGAGTGTTAAATTGAGTTCACGGGTCGAGTTTGGGTTTGATCTAAAATTGGCCTGACTCAAAAATGTTTTGACGCAAATCCTACCTGAATATTAAATGTGTTAGAAAGTCCAATCCCAACCCAACTCACCAATTCAAACTTGACTCGTATAGCCTGTTTAGGTTTAGCTGATACATAGTTATTCGGGTCAATTTCTAGCAAATCTTTTGTCTCTTGAAACAAAGGTCTCAAAATATTAATTTTGTCTCTTTATCCCATATTGCAGATGTACCGACCTCTTTTGTTTTAACTATATTATATTACTAGCATGAAAAAAAAACTAATTAACTTGAATAGGAATGTGACAATATCGCAAATCAAAGAAAAATAGGAATGCTACAATCTCCACAACCTCCACCCCAACACCTGCACACTCTGGCACATCAAGACACCAACACATCCACCACACCACCAGCACCACCTCCGCACACCAACACCTCCACACAAACAGAACCACACACTAACCACCACCTTCACAACCACACACCAACACATTCACACAGAAACCGCTACTTCCACACACCACCAAACACCACATAGACAGCTCCACCTCCACCAGACACCACCACTTCCACACCAACACCTTCACACACCGGCTCATCAAGGCACCAACACATCCACCACTCCACTAGCACCACATTCACACACCAATACCTTTACACAAACAAAACCACACTAACCACCACCTCGACAACCAAACACCACCACCTCCACACAGACACCACCACCTCCAGACACCAATCACACACCTCCACAAACCTCCACACAGATAGGAGGGGTCATAGAAGAAAGCCAAAGCAACCTTGGCAAATCAAAGGACATAGCAACAAACATCCAATTCCTTCATACGCTTTTGACATCTACTTTATGAATTTTATCCAAACATACACAACACCTGAAACATTGTTATTAACAAAGCCAACACTATATTTCATCCATTTCTCAAATTCTTACTGCCATGAGAAAATTAATGATAAAATCTCAACCCATATTTATAACATACTCATCACTCGAAACATTGTTATTAATAAATCCAGCACCATCTTTTATCCATTTTTCAAATTCTCATTCAAATATCCAAATTCATGATAAAATCCCAACCCATATTCAAAACATACACATGACCCGACATATTGCTATTAACAAATCCAACACCAACTTTCATCCATTTTTCAAATTCCCACTCAAATATCAAAATTCATGATAAAATCTCTACCCATATTTTTTATTAACAAATCCAGCACCAGAAATCAAACATGACAAAGCCACCATGAAACAAGGCAAAGCCACCATTAAATCACCCAAATCTTTCATATTACGTTAAAAATACCACTATTTTAATTTTTAAAAGGTGAAATACACATATTCATGCATAGCTAAGGTGGTATGTATGCAAAACTTGAAGTTTAAGTGTTAGATTTGTAAATACATAGGAATTGAGAGGTATGTATGTAATCTTCCATTTTCTTAGAATCTTTTATTGTTTCACTCAATGTTGATCGTCGCTCAAAATTGACCATTGTAGTCTAGCGTTGACATTAATTTTTCAATCATGTTTGCAATTTTTAGATGGAAGTTTTATTGGATTATTTTCTTTATATTTTATATGTTGTTTTATTTTTTTTGTTTAATTTCCTTTTGTTTTGCAGTTATGACATCAAAGTAAGAGAGCAACAGGAATCAATGAGGAACCAAAGAAAATTGCAGGTTCCCATTTTTAACCAACACTGCATATCATGTTATACTTATCTTGCATATAACTTGCACTTGCCCTTAAATATGTTTGTTATGAATGAGGTCTAATTGAACCCACCAAGAATTAATTCTAATCAAAATATAAAAATGCTGGACATAATCCTAGTAAAACAAAACCCAAAAAGTTTTGAAAGCACAAAATGCTATGAAGAAATGAAATATTTAATTAGTCATGTCGCTGACATCGAGTGCAAAGTACTCTCTTTTTCAATTCAAGCTGAATATGGAAACAAGAAAATGTTATTTCTCTTCAAGCTAACAAATACATAGACCTTATTTATCTCTTCCTGACTCCTCATTTATCTCTTCCTATCTATGTTAATTGCATTAAGGGAAATTTAAATACATACCATATAATTCCGATGCATAAAAGTGTGCATTTGACTTTTAAAATTAAGTAAAAGTGATATTTTTCACGTGATGTTAAAGATTTCAGCGTTAGGAATGTAAATATTAAAGTTTGGGTGTTAGATAATACATAAGAATTGTTTGGTATGCTAAACGCCCCCTTTTAGTTAGAAAAAAACATGGTTTTGCTTTATTTCCTCTCTAATATTGCCCTCCATTCTTTGTTGGGTTTTTGCTTAATGTAGTCCACGTCCATATTCTTAAGCAGCTTTTCTCTGAATGAGGCACATTAATGGAGTTTAACAAATTACAACATTATTCTGATATATTTACAATTCTAATGCCTAAATTTCTATATTTACTTATGTGACACGATTATTCAACATCAAATAAAAAGTTTTGCTATAACTAACTTTTCTAAAATGAAATAAATCTTTTCATTCTCAAGTGTTTTGCTGTAATTGTGACAATAAAGTGCAATATAAGCAAATATTATAGCTTAGGTGTTAGATACATAAATACATATGATTTATGTGATATTTATGAAAATCCCCTTAGTTTATTAGTTGCATTTCAGTTTGGCTATGTTTTATGTTATTCCAAATCAATCTGAAATTATCTGCATCACGCAGGTTGGAACAGGTGCTCGCTCCGAGAAAATCAGAACATACAATTTCAAGGTAAGAAGATAAATTTTCTTTTATAAATTTTATTATTATTATTATTATTATTATTATTATTATTATTATTATTATTATTATTATTATTATTATTATTATTTACTGTTTTTATTAGCTCCTTCGTAAATTATTAACTTGTTATATTTGTTAGTATAAAATATATTTGTTTTTATAGGACAACAGAGTAACCGACCATCGTCTCAAGATGAATTTTGAGCTTACGTCCTTCCTTTCGGGTGACATTGAGACTGCTGTACAGGTTATTATTATCATTATTATTATTATTTATTGGAATATGGTATCTAGCTTTGATATTATGGGGATTTACATAATCATATATTTATTTGAATTTTATATTTATTTATATAACTGGGGTAGGCCCATGTAGTTTGTCGCTCTTCAAACATAGCTTTTTAATCATATGGGAGGGCAATTTAGTTTTTTGCATTTCCTGAAATATCAGTTTTTTTTTTCCTAAAATATTGCTTTGTTCTTTGTTGCTTTAGGTTGGTTCTACTCGTGTATATAAACCCTAATCTTTTAAAATAATTTTAAAATTACTATATATATATATATATATATATATGTAATTGGGGCATTTACATACATACCGCTTATGTATTTTCACTCAAATCTAGGGTGGTATGTAGGGAAAAATTAAAATTTAGCCGTTGATATATAAATACATAGGTATTGAATGATATTTATGTAAATCTTCCTAATATAGTTTTGGAATAAACTAAAATGGACTTATTTTATTTAAAACTGCTGGTGCAGTCCTGTGCCGCAATGGAGCAGAAAGAACTTTTGGAGGAGCTGGCAGATTCTCTCTCTTCAACAACTGTATGACCCCTTCTATTATTGTCCAAATTATATATATATATATGTAAATGTGAATGTTTTGAGTTATTGAACTTTTTTTTTCTGTTTATCATTTGTATTATTTTAGTGCTGTAAAGTTTGAATAAATAGACTATTGCGAACAATTATGACAATGATGAGAAATGATTTTTCATTTTTATATAGTTCAATTTTTTTTTCCCTAAAAAATTGCTGAGATAAATTAACATGAAAAGTGAAGTGCTTGAGGCATAATAGCTGGAAAAATCAAGGTCTTATATAGCATTTTGCGTAATAAGCACAAACTAATACAATGGTTTTGACCAAATTAATGTGGAACATTTACATAGATGCCTATCAATTCCTATGTATTTATATATGTAACATTTAAAACTTCAATTTTTATACCCAGAAGACCTTATTTATGCAGGAAGGAGTATATTTGATTTTTTTAATAGTTAAAATGATGGAATGTTTTAACATGATATAAAATAGGAGTTCTTACCTACATGAAACTTAAAACCTTTCTATTTGCTTGTCCAACATAAATCTAATTTCTTATTTATTCTATCACTTCGTCTCTGTGCCATCTTCAACCCTTGATTTGTTGTTTATGTGAGCTCCCTCGTAGTTTACCTTCTTCACGGACCCTTTTCATCAAAAGTCATAGGAGCACAAGGTCTGTCGTCCTGAGCTCCTTCGTCGTTTACCTCTTCTCTAGCCCCTTTCATCTTGAGCCAAAGTCACAGGAACGTGCGGTCCTTCATCCTTGACCCATTGTATTCCTAGCCAAAGTCATGCTAAGTCATTTGTGTTCATCAACAGGGAGGGAACAACAAAGCTTCAATTGATGCTAGGTAAATTCATCAAACCCTTTCTTCTTCGAATTCGTAGATTTACATTGCCAAAGAAATTTGTTTAATGAAGAGTAGGGTATAGTATATATCACAAATTTTCATGATTTTGGATCTCTGATTGTAGGATGAACTTGATCTCTAGTGTTTGGTGGATTTTGTAAAGGCTTCATAGAGATCAAATGGTTCAATACACAAAATGCCTCCAATGCTTAATATAACTATGTTAAGTTCAATCTCTAATTGTAGCTTCAAGATGATATCCAATTTTCATTTATTTCATAATTTTGTGAAGTGAATGGGTCCCAAACCTCTTGCAAAAATATCAACCACGTGCTCTCAATGACAAACATGAAGAGTGAACATCAACTTCAATATGTTTAGATTTTTGTAGAGCATGAGGTTGTAGTAATGTAGATGGTAGTATAATTACCACAATTTAGAATTAGATGTTGCGTGCAAGGAAAATCAAACTTCTTCTTAACATCCTTATGCAAGATGAGCTATAGCTTTGAATTCATCCATACCACCAATACTTACTAGGTTTCCAACAAAAAAAAATTATATATATATATATGTGTGATGCTTTTGGATGTGGAAGCATATTTGAATCAAGGGCTTCAACCTTTTCATCTTATAATCGAGATATGAAAGCCATAAATTTTGTTTCAATTCTTTTTACATATGTATATGTATGTTTTTTTATATACCATTTATGTTCTCATCCTTTGTTGTTTATAATAGTATATAACAAGTATAAGTTCAAGCTATTCATCAGTTTTGCAGGAAATCAATAATCAAAGAGTTTATTGTAACTCCTACTTGTGTGTGCAGTTCATACATCCTATAAAGACAAATATTATGGTAGAAAATATTATCGTTGTATAAGAAATCAATCAGAGAATGATTGCAAGTATTTCAAATGGATAGATGAAACAACTGATGTTAAATTAGTTGATGGTAATGTAGAAAGGTCGAGAATCTATGACACGATGAAGAACTTTGAAGATTTGAAATTTCTTATCAAGTATTGATTTTCATCAATGTTGTGGTCATACTAATTATGTTATTATTTTGGGGACAACGTTATTATTGTTGAATTTAATGAGTTGTGAACTTATTGTCCAAGTTTTAGTTTGAAGCATGAACTTTCAAAAAATTATGTAGCAATGATGTCGTAAGTATTTGTTTATTTTAGTTATCTTGTCATTCATAATGTTTGTATCAGAAATGAATATTTTGTTTATGAAAGCTTTTAACTTTGCAAAGTCATTCAAATATATTTTTTGGCAGTTGTTTCCTTTGGTGTTTAATATGTTTGGGTTGCTAATGTTTATAATAAGCCAAACATGTGAATCGAGGTTGACTGCTCTGAATGGCTCCCCTCCTTAATGACTTAGAGAAAACCTGCATTATTTGACTGCCCTGAAGCTGTATTATGGCCATTGGCTTTAGTTGATTCGCTAGCCATTCCAGCTTAAGAAGTTTCTTGAATGGCTCCCCTCCTTAATGACTAGAGAAAAGGCAGAGGAAGAAAAGCCAAATCTTTGAAAAACAGCTTTCTTATGAAACAGATGTCTAAATAGATTCATATTATTGTGGTAACCGCCGCCTCAAAGAAGAATGTATTAGATATATACTCATTCACATATCCTTGAAAAAATTGGACGGAAGTTTAGTGACTTAAAATCTCAAAAAGTTCTCTTCCAAGATGGCTAAGACAAAACAAAAAATTTCATATGTCGCTTTGGTTCAATCAATATATACAAGTGCAAAAGTACATTAATGGTGCAAAAAGCTTCACTTATCATTGCAAGATCAGTAAATATGTAACAATCCTTAAAAGAAGGAATAATCATAGCAATTAAAATAAAAATCAAAGCTATTAAAATCTTGATCTGCATTGAGATACTCTTAAACTTTTTTATGGTGCTCTCTTCAAAGAATTTTGATGCTCAGAGCTCTAGGTTGTAGCAGACTGTGCTGAAATCATGTTTTCTCTTGTCCTCTCTCTTGGCAAAGAAACTTTTTTTGCATATATTAAGGATGACCAAAGTTTTTTCTATGTAATTGTGCTATTAGGTACTGCATGAATTGAAATTCATGTATCTACAGCTGTTGTCGTTGTTCGCTTGCTTGAAGTCACTAAGCTTGTATGGTAACGAAGTCGAATAAGAATGCATGACAGGACTTATGTTGAATATCCCATTAAGCTTCGCATCAAACTCTTTTTTGGTTAATGCATTAGCAGTAAGTCCACAACAAATGTTTCAGTATATGGCTATCATCACAGTGGAAGAACATTTTCATATTCTTCCATAAATGTCGTTGGCATACTCTATGCTCTGAGTTTGGAAATATAATTCTAATAGCTTCCCAAGTGCTTTCTCCATGTCTGAAATGACTGAAATGAAAGTCATATGTTTTATGTCACCACCAAGGGTTTGTAACAAATTTCTTAAAAACCATTCCCATGATCTTTTTTATTCAGATTCTACAATAGCAAAAACAAAAGAAAAAGACCATTTTTGCCATCAAGAGAGATTGCAAATAGAAGTGCTCCTAAGTATTTTGATTAAAGGTGGCATGCATTAAGTGCAATTAATTATTTACAACTAGCAAGAAAATTATCACTACAAACCTTAAAGCTCACATAAAATCTCTTAAAGTGTGTTGTCATAACTGGGAAATTTGAATGCTATGTGAGAACCCGAGTTCTATTAATAAGCTCTGATGTAATAGCAGACACCCACCTATAATTATCATCTACTAAGCCAAATATAACGTCTTTTGCTTGTTCCCCAGAACACCATAATTTCATGTATGGTAATGATAACCCATAGGTGGTTTCCAAGCTGTTTTTGAAGAGATTAGAGGAATGTTTAGATTTTTTTTACATATATCTCATGTGCTACCCAGTTAATTGTAGCACATTTATTACCCACTTTATTAATTCTAGGGCTCAAATGAGTGGCATCTACTCTCTTCACTTTGAATGAATGACCATCTGAACATACTGATGCATGAACCCTCCAAGGACATCCTCAATATGTACAAATGACTTTAATTCTATTTTTGTCACTAGCTTTAATCTTCAGTGTAAAATTATTCAAAATTGTGTCAGTGCGAAAGGCTTGCATGAGGGTGATAGAATCCAGAAAAAGTGAGCCAACTGATAAAGATTCGTTATCTCAACTTTCACATACTAAGAATCTATCATCAATAACATCAAATACACTATAACAATTGCATTCGCCGTTAAATGTTGGATGGGAGAACGCCAAAAACTGATTATTATCCTTAATATATCCATTAAATAAAAATAATAGATTTTCATTACTACTTTGTTCTACAATCACTACCTCTACCCTACTTCCGCCCTTAGAAGGAGTAATCACTTCCAATATATGGACATCAGCTGTGATTGGCTTGTAGATTTTAGATGAAGTATTGCATAAATTGCAGTGCAATTCAAAATCAAGACTTCTTATCCATGAACAAATCTTCTCGACAATTTCTCTAAGTACAAAAATGCTAATTTTGACCTTATCTAATTTGTCAGTCTTATGATCCATACCTTCATACTTTTTTTCTATTTTGAATTTTCTCTAAAATCTAACATTCACCAAATTTATAAGTAATGAAGTAGCTCTCATTCAAATTCATTAGAGTAGAGAGATGTCTGAAACAACTTTAAAGAAGCTAACAACAAATAAATCAGAAGACATTGTTTCAAGATAATGTTTGGAATATTTGAAAAAAAAATAGAAGCATGCCTATATGTCCAAATCTTCCCTGCTTGAGGGAGCTGGGGAAGCTACCAAACCCTCCAGAAGGAATTGAAATGAAAATGGTAAAAATGAAATAAGAAATGATCTATATGTCGATGTATGACCTAAGTTACTAAAAAAAAGCAATTCATACGACAATCTGGCTAGAATTTTTAGGTCCGAGATATGGAAGTACATGAGAATTGTGTGTCATGTATGTAAATTCCACTAAAAATAAAGCTATAGCTGCATACCAATAGAGGATGGTCATGATGCAATGGCTTTAATTGACTTAAGTTTGTCTCGCTTTGGTGAAAATTTTCTATCTGAACTTCCGACGTAGCTCTATGTGCGGACTCCCAGTAATATACCATCATGTGTGTTATATCGGGCCTACCTAAGAAATATTAAAATGGAACTGTGGACTCTACAATAACCCGAAAATAACCTCCACAGTTCCACTTCAATAACTCAGAAATAACACCGCAGAGGTTATTTTGAGATTATTGAAGAGAAACTCATATATTCCACTAAAATAACTCTGCAATAATCCAGAAACTTTTGTGGTATTATTTCGGGGTTATTGAAGTAGAGCCACGGAGGTTATTTTTTAGGTTATTTATGGGTTATTTTAGGGTTATTAAAGTGGAATACATGGGTTTCTCTTCAATAACCTGAAATAACATCTGCAGTTCCACTTTAATAACCTCACATTAACCACTACAATCTAGTGCACATAGTGACATATTATTGGAGCCCGCGCGTAGAGCTACGACTTGAGTGCTGGAAGAAAATTTTTCCCTCGCTTTGGGTTATGAATGAAGATTCTTAAGGGAACACAACAAAACCTACAACAAAGAAAATATTAAATTTCAAGAAATAATATCGTACAAATCGTCTTCAATCAACCCATAAGAATTGCACTTATGGAAAGGACTAAAATTGAAACCATCATTTGCCTGAATGATTGATTACCTTCGTTGCTGGAACCAGAGAAAGGAGTCAGAGGAATAAGGGCGTTGTTGAGGACGCGAAGCTCGAAGAAGAAATGAGGTGGAAGAAGAAGCCGCAAGGAGAAGTGGCAACCGAATCTTGGGAAATCTTGGGACTGCTAATTTTGGCGGGATAAACTCGGAAAGAAGAAATTCTAAACAGCTAGTCGGGCGTCTAAGATGAGCAAAGATTGAGCGTCTGTTTAGGGCAGCTGCAGAGTATTTATAATCTGCTGATATCCTAACAATTTGATAATCTGCAGATTATCAGGATAAGTTGACTTATTATTTGGGGAGCTTATTTAGAATTGTTGTTAGATGAATGACAATTTTGCCCTTGTTTAGTGATGTTGTTTGCATTAGAACTGTGTGAGCAAAATAATAGATAAAACAGAAGCCGCAAACTATTACAGATTAATTCAAAAAATTAACATAGAGTGCTCACTCTTTCGTGAGTATCAAATTAAAAAAATAAAGATAAATATAATTACAACTACAATTAAAAATATTAAATGTTGATCCACTCTAACCAATGCACGCTACATTTTCGTGGTTGGGTAGTCGAACATTAACATGCGTACTGTTGATTGCAGCAATGTAGTTCTGTTTTGCATCGTTAGAAACTCATTACATTCTGAAGTGAATGTAGTACATTGATAAAACTTACCTTGAAATATGGCACGTAGCGGGGATCATTAGCAATTTGTTTAGGAATAGTTGTGAACGATGAATCCTCCGGCTTAATGATTTGTGATGCTAAACTAACAAGTGTTTGTACATCTTTGGAAAAGTATCAACTAATTATTTCTGATGAATGTTGAAATCACTCTTTAGCTCCTCTAAGTGATTCGTTCTGTGATAAAATATATAATGTTATAGTCAACACCTCCCTAGTTGTCATTCTAGAAGAACTTTGGAGGTCGTGGTTAAGACATAACTCCTGAATGAGATCCATAAAAATGGGTGCAGTCATTCGAAAAATGTTGTTGAACCATATTGAATGTCCAACAAGCATCACACCCACTCATTTATTCCCAACAAAGGAGAACGTTATGTGTGTTATTCAACCAGTGGTGATGCGACAGTACATACCTCATATATGCCTCATATATGCCTCGTATATGCCTCATGTACACCTCATATATGGAAAAGCCTCAATATATGACTCAACGTATGTCTCAACATTTGCCTTATGTATGATTAAAGCCTCAACATATGCCTCATATATGCCTGATATATGGATAAAGCCTCATATATGTCATTTATATGCCTCATATTTGCAGAATGTCTCATATACGCATAAGAACAGTAAACCAAAGCAGGTACCAGCAAGCCATCTGGATCCATGTACCGGAAAAACCAAGCAGGGGGCACGCACAAGCAAGACAAACATCCAAATAACATTGGAGGATATATGGCTTGGAAGCAAAAACTTCAAACCATAATGGCAGTGAAAGAAATACACGCTTAAGCTGTGAAATTCCCATTAAAACCAAAACAAACATTAATATGTGAAATTCAAAGCCTTTAAACCTCATTGGAAAGCACGTTTAACATTCTCAATTTGCATGATTCAAGTAGGTCACAAAAACTTCAAACCACAATGTCAGTGAAAGAAATATAACACTGAATTTGTAGAACAAATTTGGAAGCACGAGTATCGAGCTACACCTTTCAATTTCAACGGATAATGCTAATAACCATCGCCAAGACAACTCAAATAAAAAATTCCATATAAAGAATCTTAGTACCCTATTACCCTGAAAATCATCATGCATGTTGGAATCATTAGAACCATGCACATGGCATATGATCACACCATCACTATCTAACAATGTTGGCATCCATGTTTGCTCTCTATTTAATTCAGTTCAAAGAAATATTTAAAAATTTTACAAATTCGAAATCCCACAATTAATTTAAGAATGAATATAAATTTTCACAATCATTATGACTTACACCACATATATGAAACTTGATATGTGACTTAACTTGACAAATTATCTGTCATGCATACAAACTAAGTAAAAAGTAGTTTATGAAATAAGAACGATGAAAAAACGACCAAATCAAAACCCATACCTCAATAATGATACAACGAGAAGAACAAGTTTCATACCAATACAAGAAGCATCCCCGACTGTTATGTCAAAACTTACAAAATTTCCTAAGAATCCAAACCCATTATAACTCACAAGTACTGAGATAAAAGACACCATTAGCATTGCACAAATTATGTACAAAACACCTTCAAAGAATCCAGAATTTGTCCCTTCATAGTACCAAATCATCACAAAATGAAAGCAACTAAAAGAAAGTTCCATCTTCTCATAAAGGAAACCAAATCAATTACTAAGTACATGCATTGTGTTAAAATCAATACTACTGAACTAGCCAAGCTTAGATACCAATAATGAAGTTGGTCTTATATTAAAAATATATGGTGGATGCAAAACTTATCTACTTTGAGGCCCAACTCAAAGTTGATGCAAGAGATAAAGCAAGCTTCTTTCATATACCCGAGGATTCATAAAGCAAGCTTCTTTCATATGCATCAACTTTCCCAACCCAATCAATAAGGAGACGGTCTTTCATAAAGCAAGCTTTAAAAATCCATCAACCTTCCACTAAAAGACCCACTAACATAAAGCAAAAAGGACCATCAACCTTCAACCTTCATAAAGCAAGCTTCAAAAATCCATCAACCTTCATAAAGCAAAAAGGACCATCTCACTAAAAAAATCACAATTCTTCTACTTCATAAATCATAAACCCACTAACATCCACATAAAAAAAAACTAAAATTGAAATTCGTCATTTGATGTATTTAACTGCATTCAACCACAAACCCGAAACTGGATTCAACCAATAGCATTCATTGCATTTAATTGCATTCACTTCAACTAACATCCACTTCAAATAACTGCATTCACTTAACTGCATTTAACTGCATTCACTAAGATCCACCTCAAATAACTGCATTTAACTGCATTCAACCAATAATTTTTCAACGCGCATTTCTCACAGTTGCAAAGATAGTAGATGAATGAAAATCCGGCAGGAATAGGGCATACAAAAGGAAATAACTTTTGCACCATGGAGTTTTTCAAAGAAATTTCAATCTAACCGAAAAAGTTCAGCACTTTTGTCCATGAATCAAAATCAATAATCGCTGAAACAAATTTCACAGATAGGAAAAAAAAAAACCCGTGCAATACCATAGGTCGTAAGAGAATCAAAACATTGGAAGATACCATGTAATCCATATATGGAAGAAGACCCATGCAATACCATAAGTCGTAAGAGGAATTGCCTTTAAGAGTTTGTCTCAGATTTCAGTTCACCACCTAAAAGTACACAAAGATCTCGGAGGAAACGGTATAAGGCCACTGACAGGAATGGGAGAGGAGAAGAGTAGACGGGATCGAGGGGCGAGAAATGGTATCGCTGTGGGAATTCAATCGCAAGGCAACGGCAACAATGCGAGAACTAAGACGGGATCGAGAGGCTCAGGGGTAATAAGCTACGACAGAATGTGAAACACTGAGTCGTCTCTGCTACCGAATTACCTTGGCATTATAACGTAAATGATAACGCGCTTATCCCGCCCGCATATGCAAAAGCAAAAACCAAACTGCCACTCGGCTTTTTAAAAGTGCCAAAAACCCAAATAAGCTGCGCCAAATGGACACTAAGGGGAAGAATAAATGGGAAATTAGATTTACGGTGGTAGTTTAGTAAATAGCAAAGTTTAGGTGTGGACAGGTAAATAGGAAGCTTTTAAGTTATCTAGGTAAAACTCCTATAAAATATTTGGGTGGCATAAATGTAAAAATCAAAGTTCAAGCGTTGGATATGTAAATACATAGGAATTGGGTGGTATGCATGTAAATGCTCTAATTAATTTCCAGCAAGAATCAAACTAATCAATCAATAAAAAACCAAAAAACATATCACACAAAAAAAGCATTCCTAATATTCTTAAGAATAAACCATAATAAACACCGAAGTCACAACACCACAAACAGTTCTTATCTAAAGGGAGAAATTTTGGATACATCGCTTAAAATTAAATAGAAATAAATTTTTAAAATTTTAAATTTTCTTTGAGACAACCCCAACACAAAATAATCAATCAACTCTAAATCACATTCATCCCAAAATCAATTCAAAAACTTCAAAACACAAAGTCCAACTCAATTCTTTACCATCTCCAATCCACAATTAAAACAAACAAACTATTTCAGGCCATTACACACATATCACATAATCCTTATCTGGATATAAAACGAATCATTATTATTAACTTTTTTAAAGCAAAACAGGTATGCATAAATTTATGATACCAATTACTATAAATACAAGAGAAATTTGCATATCACCCATTTCTTATATATTTATATACCTAACATCAAACATTCATATTTACATGCATACTAAATATCAAACTTTCTAAGTGTAAGAAATGTAAATACATACAAATTTTGTCTTCTGCATAAAATTTCCCAAAGGGGAACTAAACCTTCCTACTTATAAACTGCTTTAAAAAGTCATCCAGATTCTGCTGAGAAGACCCTCCCAATCCCAACGCTTCCCCACACATCTCCTTCAACCTCGCCGCCCTCTCCCTCATCCCCTTACTCTCCTCATCGCCTAAATCCATCAGCTTTCTCACCTTCTTCACAACCAGCTCCTTCCTCACAATCTCCTCTCCATGCTCCTCCTCCTTCAGCCTCACCCCAATCCCCCAATCCTCCACAACAAGCTTACTGTTGGGCTGCTGGTCCCAAAATAAGGGGTAGGCGATCATCGGAACTCCAGTGAAAACCGCCTCCAGCGTCGAATTCCACCCGCAGTGAGTCAGAAACCCGCCGACGGAGGAATGGCAGAGAACACTAAGCTGATGGCACCATGGCAGAACAAGGCCCGTGTCTTCATCCACACAAAGAGGTTTATCTCTCAAAACCCATAGAAACTTCACCTTGCTTTCCATGAGCCCCATGGCAATTTCTTCCAACTGAGAGTCTGAGATTGAGAGAAAGCTCCCCAGGGAGACGTAGAGGACGGAGGAATCCGGCTGGGAGTCGAGCCATTGGAGGTAGGGGGAGGAAGGAGGGGAGGGTGGGAGGCGGGGAGGGAGTAGAGGGCCAATTGGGTAGATTGGGATGGAGAAATCTGATCTGATTTTGGTCATGATGGAGGACTCGAGGTTGTCGAAGGAAGTGGTGAGGACAGAGTGAGCTGTGTGGAACCAGTAGTAGTTGCGGGACATTGCGCGGAGAAGGTCGAGGGTGGTGGCGTTTGGGAGTAAGCCGGCGATGTGGGTGGAGGAGACATCTTGGAGGTAAGTGAGTTCTTCAACTCCTGCATTGGATTTGGATGTTATTTAAGAAGAAGATTATAAATATTTTATTAAAATTAGATACTAGGGGCATTTGCATACATACCACCTAATTCTTATGTATTTATACATCTAGCACAAAGATTATGCTTTTCTTGTATTTATGCCACCCAAGTCTTTCATATCACATATTTTTTATGCAAAGTTATGTGGGGTGTATGTAAAAATTTAAATTTATGTTACATGTAAACACATATGAATTGAGCTTGAATTGAGTTTTATGCATCTAAGTTTTCCTATATACTATATATAAAATAGGAATAAGCTTAAGTTTGCCTAAATCTCAAGTTGTAGAAGTTATTAATGACTAAATCTCACACTAAATTAATCCGCGCTAAAATTTTATCATTATGAAACTTAAGGGCGGTTTGATGACAAATTTAATAAATCTTATGAATTCGGATTTACAAAATTTTGCCAACATCCCAACCTAGTATTTGATGTGAAATTGAAATGTGATCTTTCATGTTTTGTTCTAATGTAATTTTATATTAATTTTACACTTTTGGAAGATATTTGTAATGGTTTTGTAGGACCAACCTAAGAAAGTTAATAAAAGATTAAACGGTGGAGATTGGTGCTAAGTGTAGGAGTATTGCCCAGACACAAGTCAAGCAGCGCCTAAGTGCCCAAGCAAGCTTTCAAACCAACCATGAGAGAAAAGTAAGAATGTAGGCGCTAGTTTGATGGCGCCATGGTCTAGCGCTTATGCGCTATAAACCGATGGTTAAGTGTCCAATGCCATAAGCATGAAGAACCGAATGGTGCAAAAAGAGGCATTGGATCTGCAACACTTGAGCGCTAGAGCCTAGTGCCTAGACGCCATAGACTATAGCGCCTAGGTCCCAGTTTACGTGTTTTGATCGCTTGAACAGTTCAAATGCATTGTTTCATGAAAGAGAGCATTTTATTGCATTGGTCGAACCAATTAGGGAATCGAGAGTCAAATTGAGTGTATCAAAAATTTATTTAAGTGTGGAGAAATTCTTGTGATAAAAGTGTGTGATAATTTTGTGTAAATTGCTCGTATAATCCAGCAAAACTTTTGAATGAGTAAAAGTCCAGTGTAGCATCATCTTTGTGCTATCACTAATTTAACTAATTTTAAAAACTAAATTACATATTTTTTTATGCAAAGTTATGTGGTGTGTATGTAAAAATTTAAATTTATGTTAGACATGCAAACACATGTGATTTGAGTTTTATGCATCTAAGTTTTCCTAAATACTATATGTTAAATAGAAATAAGCTTAAGTTTGCCAAAATCTCAAGCTGTAGAAGTTATTAATGACTCACACTGGATTAATCCGTGCTAAAATTTTATCATTATGAAACTTAAGGGCTGTTTGATAAAAAAATTTAATAAAAAATTTGGATTTACAAAATCCTGCCAACATCCAAATCTAGTATTTGATGTGAAATTGAAATGTGATCTTTCATGTTTTGTTCTAATCTGATTTTACATTAATTTTATGCTTTTGGAAGATATTTTATTTGTGATGTATTTTGTAGGATCTACGCAAGAAAGTTAATGAAAGATTAAATGATGGAGATTGGTACCAAGCGTAGGAGTAGAGCCCAGACACAAGCCAAGCAACGCCCAAGCGCACAAGCAAGCTTTCAAACCAGCCATGATAGAGAAGCAAGAATGTAGGCGCTAGTTTGATGGCGCCATGGTCTAGCGCCAATGCGCTACAAAGCGATGCTTAAGCGCCCAATGCCATAAGCATGAAGAAGCGAGTGATGCAAAAAGGGGCGCTCAATCTGCAAAGTTTAGGCGCTAGAGCCTAGTGCCCAGACGCCATAGACTAGCGCCTAGGCCGCAGTTCACGTGTTTTGATTGTTTGAGCGGTTCAAATGCATCGTTTCATGAAAGAGAGTATTTTATTGCATTGGTCAAACCATTTAGGGAATTGAGAGTCAAATTGAGTGTTTCAAAAACGTATCTAAGTGTGGAGAAATCCTTGTGATACAAGTGTGTGATAATTCTGTGTAAATTGCTCGTATAATCAAGTGAAACTTGTGAAGGAGTAAAAAAAGGCCAGTGTAGCTTCTTCTCTGTGTTTTCCATAGAGTTTTTCATTCCTAACTCATTGTATTTTGATTTGCTTTGATGAGTAGTGTATTTTATTGTTTCAAAATATGAGTAGCGATATGTTCTTCTTTCTCCTTTGGATTGATAATTTCGAAATTATGTGTTTAATGCATATAATTCAATTAAAAATGGATAGTGGTGATAAGTTAAATTTTTGCTTTTCATTGACTTTCAATCTAGCCAATTGTTGCATTAAAAATCTAATTGTGTCGAAGAATGCTAGTAGAACAAATTAGGTTAACTTATATGGACATGGGAGAATATTAATATTATTTATGGGTTAGTGTGATCGTGTGAGGAAATATCAGATCCTGAGTAATTATTTGATTTAGGCGACTAAACCTGTATAATTTCTTAACTTTCTTAGACGATCGGGAGGGGATGAGGAGATTTATTATTGACTGAGACCTATAAATTTTATCACATAGTTAATCTAAAATTCATAAAGATCAAATTCAGGAGAGAACATTACAATTGATAAAAAACCTCACAACTTGTCACTATTTTCACTTAGGCTTCCCTCTTACCAAAATGTAGAATTAGTAACTTTTAAAATCACCAAATTTCAAACACGTTAGGCTAGACTATTGATTAGTAGGCTAAATTTTTTTAAAATTAAAAATTTACAAGTTTCTTGTGGGATCGATATACAAACTCAGATCCCTAAGCTACTTGATCGATATGTTTATTTGTGTGGATCGTCAATGCTTCATAGCTTGTTGGTCGTATCAAGTTTTTAGTATCGTTATCAGAGAATGTCGTTAAATTTCTTTTTTTAGAAGAGTTGTAGTGAAATTGTTGAAGGTTTGATTTGAATCTTGTTCTTTTATATTTTACTATATTTATTTGGTTTTTCTTATTTTACAAAATCCAAAAATATACCGTGTTTCGTGCTTTCTATTTCTAGAGTTTAATCAGTGTTCTTGTTTTACCACATATCAATAATTGTAAAATTGTGTCATGTTTCCTTTATAATTTTAGAATATTTAAGTGTTTAGTTTCTTGTTATAAGTAGTTTGATTGTTGTGACTTGTTATATGTGTTATTTTTGGGTCACTCATTAGACTGTGCTAATTGTTTATACGTAAGACGAAAACTTAGGAAGTAGTACCATATGACACTATAGTTTGAAGAACTACAAAAAAATTAAAAAACCTAAAAGATTTAAAAGGAAATATGTAGAAATGAAAAACCTACCTCAAGTGAATATCATGCCTAGATCACTTATGGAATATAGCAACCCATTGGTTTCATTAAAGTATTAACAACTCTACCGTAGAAGCTACCTCCTTTGAACTTAAATCAGTTATCATCCAGATAGTACAAAATAATTAGTTTGGGGATCACCCACAAAAGACTCTAACCTTCACTTAGCTAGCTTTCTTGAACTGTATGCCACATTTAGGTATACTTGTTTTTCTACTGGTGCTGTTAGACTAAGGTTAATCATTTTCTCAAATGGGGATAAAGCTAAAAATGTGGATAAACTCCTTAGCACCTGAATCAATTTCGAATGATTTAACCTAAAAAATTATGTTCAAATATTTCCCTTCATATAAGATTGTTAAACTTGGGAATGATATCATATCATTTACTCGGTTAAAAGAAAAATCTATTTATGAAGCTTGGATGAGATTCAATGAATTGCTTAGGAGATACCTACACCACACCTAGCCCGACAAGCTGATCATTCAAACCTTTCACAATGAGTTAGTGTGATCATTGAGGTCGATAATAGATACTACAATTAGGGGGCCACTCATGCCAAAGCCATATGAGGAGGCATATTTATTGATTCAAGAGAAAAAGTTTAATTATTTTCAACGACCTTCAGATAGAGTCAATATTAAAAAGATAGCTAGTGTGCACGACACAGATGTGTTAACAATCATAACTTCACAAGTAGCTATAATATCCAGAAAGTTATATAATTTATGATTGGATTCTGCATCAGGATTAGTAGTAATAGAGGAAAATGCTTATAAACAGATAGTTGATCTTAATGGATGTGTCTGTATTGTAGCACTTACAACCCAGATCAAAAGAACCACCCAAAGTTTAACTAGAAAAATAGCAACTAAGGTTTAGAAACCCAACAATGTGGTAATAACCAACCCAATCTTGTAGGTATTTGAAATAACCAAGGTACAAACAATGCTAGACCAACCGATATTGACTTATAATACAAGATTTAAGGGAAAAAAAATTATCTTTGGAAGGGATTGTGCTACAAATGAGGAATCGGTTACAAAGTTAGACTGTAGCAATACAAAATATCAAGATCCAATTAGGGCAAAAACTACATGAATTTAGGTTATTTTCAATGGTCAAAAGTCATTGACAAAAATAAAAAAACTATCGACTAATAAAAAACCGACAGGTTTTTGAAGGATCAAAGGACGTAGCTTTTTAGCTTATCGGTAATCCAAGGAACAACAATATTTTCGACGGCTTTTATCATTTGATAACTTATCGACAACCATAACCCATGGTTTTATGTTGAATGCATAACCATCAGTTAATAGTTGGTTATCCACCAGTTACATAACTAACAACTCAAGGCTATCATTTTATGTGGAAAACATAATCGTTAGTTAGTCGTTAGTTAACAGTTAGCTAAATATTCGACAGTCACAACCTATCAGATCATGCCAACATAAAAAAAACATTAGTTGTTCTTGGTTAATTTCATAGGTTTTTAACTGTTGGGATTGAGACCGTCAATTTTTTTTGATAATATGTCGCTTGACCATCATTTTTTCATCAGTAAAATAAGCGACAGCCCAACAATTGGCTAGATTGATTAACTAAATGAAGTTCACAGTTTAAATCATCACAATTATGAAATTAAAGCACTTCTAAACAATTTCAATTCTTCATATAATTATTTCTCTTTACAAAGAGAATGATAAAACAAACTACTCAGATCTCATGAGAAAGATACAACAAAATATGGACTTACATATAAAAACAAGTTTACACGCTAAGAACAAGTAAAACAAATAAAGTACAAACTATTTATCTCAATCTCCTCCTCAAGCAAATCCTTTGAAATTCCTTTGAATCACTTTCTCTCCTTAAAATATCACTCAAATCTTCCTTAGAAATGTAGTGAAGAAATATCTCACTTGCACTCTCCTCTTATAGCTCTAAGAGACAATCTTCTCTTTCACTCTTCTTCACCTACTCTCCTCTTCTCCTCCTTTGCGCTGCACCTTTTCTGTAATAAAATAACTATTATATAGCATAGAGTTGAATTTCTAAGAGTCGCCTCTGGTACCCTTTCAAAATTCGTCCAAATTCAATGATTGTGGGGTAGAGACCGTTTCTGGCGCCTAGGAGTCACTCTTTCTATATACTGGCGCTTAGGCGCCAGATCTTGGCGCTTAGGTGTCAGGTCAACTTTTATAATTGGTCTTTTTTTTACTCCAAATTCCTTCCTTTTTTTATTTTTTTTAGCTTCAATTGCCCCAACTTATTGTACCTGCAACAAAAACATATAAATATTTTCCATTAAAGCGCAATATCACTAAAAATATACATTAAATGTGTATATAAAAGTAGCATATTTTTAGACATGTCAAACAACAACCTTAATGTTCAACTCAAAGCGGCTGAAAGAGGGGAAAAGTTCAGACAACTATGACGAAAACTTGGTCGTTCCTGTTGATCAATTCAGATATAGGGCGGAACTGCCATTCTGTAGCGAGAGGAGTTCCATCCTTAATAGCTATGCCATCATTCCTACACAGATCACATCGAATTTCATTATCATTATAATGAATTTCATCATTTGCCTCTGACGAATTGAAGTTCCTTGCTCGATCGAATTATTTTCATACTTGTTTGGCTTCAAGGTTGAACGAGATAGCTACACGGTATTTTCATCCGGCCCCAAGCTTCGAGTGGTAGGCATCGAGAACAAGGTCAAGGACTAGCAATCAAAATCCATGATCTGTACATATCATCGCGGTTAGAGGATCTATGTCCGACTAATTAACATAGAGATGGTAAGGCAAAAAATGTTCTTAAAGAGTATTCACATCTACGTTGAGATCATTGAGAGGAGCGAACTCTATGTACATCAACTCACGAATCGAGATGTTGATAGGGTCATGTGGCCCAAAAATTTTGGGTACATGACCGAAAGTCTCTGGGAGGAGTCAGGCAAGCATGAAAGCAACAGCGGCAAAGGATGAGGTAAAAAGATCCAAGACAAAGAGGCCTCCAGAAGGGACAACCCCACCGTCCGGCTGAGGAAACCTTCGGGAAATTTCAGTGCAGCTAAGGGAGATTACTCCCCTTTTGTTTTTCCTTTCTCTTTTTTCTTCTTTTTTTTAGTTGTTAAAGCGAGAGCATTACGGAAAACCCCATCGGACAATTTGTAGTCTCAGGAGTCAGCCTCTGGGGTAGGGGTTTCGTTGTCTCATCCGATCGAGAAGGAAAAGGGCACAGGCATATCTTACATTGATCCGCTGAAAAGGGCTACTACACAGCGTGTCTCCCTTGTGGACCATTCTAGCTTTTGCAGATCCCCAAGTGGAACTCCGGGCGAGGGCTGGCCAGGATCCAGAGGGAAAAAGGCATGCGGTCAAAGAGATGACACCGCCCCCACCATCTAATGATGAGAAGTTGCCTCGGGGTGGATTGCCTAGATGGATGGCTCCGACGACGTCTTTGGAAGCTTGGGAGGGAGGTATCTCATGATGGATACCCATCAATATTGGTTCTCCGACCTCCCTCCAAAGGAGGCCCTCAACGCTTGCCAGTTATCTGATGGAGGTGATGTCTTGGCGGGTCTGTCCTACCTCACCTATGTGATATTTCAGATCGATGCAATACCCTGGCTCTCTCCATCTCCCACTATCAAGCACAGTCCCTAATCCATGATGAGAAGAAGAGAAAGGTCGCCAAGTAGATGGTGGTTGAGATATCAAAGGGCAAGAGGCACACATAATTGGAGCTTCTGTGCCTACAAAAGAAATTAAGAAGTTTGACTCTTGTGTGGGAGGCTAGGACTGAGGAATAGGAACATACCATCACCGCCCTCACCGTAAAAGATAAGGAATCAAAAGTCATGATGTCGGGGATGATTCTGAGAGATGACCATGTGGTGTTGCTTTTGGACCAGATCAAGGTGGGTCTAGCCATCGCTGCTGAGCGCTTGGTGAAAACTGGTCTGATTGAACCGAAGTGGGGCGACATGGACAATTTCGTCTCTTTTCTTATCGACTCTGATGACGATGAGGCGGACAAACCCGGAGGGGATGGGACCGACAATGATGAAGGACCCGTAACTGTTTAGATTTTGATATACATTTATTCCTCTTTATTGTTTTGAAGAATTTTTTGACATCGTTCGGCCATGTTGGGTCGATGGGCATTCATGTATTTAGAAAAGCTCTATATGTATTTTTAAAGAAATTGATAGAAATTTTCCTCACATCGTATCTGTTTTCGTCTTGTTTATTTTTCTTTAATTGAGAAAGACATAGATATGGGGATAGGCAGCTAGGATAGGTCATGAATTTAGTACCACACTTAGTTATTTTTTAACTGTACTCACTATTGATCAACCTTGCTCATAGATTAGGGATTCTAAAGTTAGGTTGAACTGGGTTACTGCAGTCTGTCAGCCTTTAACTTGTTTTCAACCTGACGATCTTGGCACTGTGCCTGACCAATTTCACTTCTCAGGCTGGATCGGGCGATCTTGGCTCCACGATCCATCATTCTTCACTTGATGCTCTACCGAGAAATCTTGGTGCCACAGTTGTTTGTCTTCATTTTTCGGGTTGGATCGGGAGAACTTGGTGCTACGATTTGTCGTTTCTTCATTTAATGCTTAGTCGGGCAATCTTAGAGCCACGACTGTCTGTCTTAATTCTTCAAACTGGATCAGTGATCTGGGCTCCACGATCCGTCGTTTTTTCATTTGACGCTTAGGCAGAAGTTCTTGGTGCAATGACTGGTTATCTTCATTCTTTGGCTTGGATTAGGCGATCAGAGCACCACGATCCATCATTTCTTCTTTCGATGCTCTGTCGGGCGATCATAGTGCCACAGCTGACTATCTTCATTTTTTGGGCTAGATTGCGCGATTTTGACACTTCGATCCGCCATATCTTCATTTGACGCTCAACAAGGAAATCTTAGCGCCATAGCTAATTGTATTCATTCTTTGGGCTGGATCGGGCGATCTTGATGCCACGATCAGTCGTTTCTTAATTTGATGCTCAGTCGAGCAATCTTAGCACCATGACTACTTGTCTTCATTCTTTGGGTTGAATATGGTGATCCTAGCGCCACAATCTGTTGTTTCTTTATTTTATGCTTAGTTGGACGATCTTGGTGCCGCAACTGCTGTCTACATTCTTCGAGTTGGATTGAGCCATCTTAGCACCACGAACCTCCATTTATTCATTTGATTCTTAGTCATGCCAACTTGGCACCACAGCTGGATATCTTCATTCTTCAGAATAGGTCGGGTGATCTTGGTGCCACAATCCGCAGTTTCTTTATTTGATGCTCAGTCGGGCGATCTTGACGCCACGACTGGTTGTGTTCATTCTTCGGGCTGGATTGGGTGATCTTGGTGCCACGATCCATCTTTCTTTATTTCCCAAATATTTTGTCGGTTGATTTCTTGGGTCTTTCCCAGTTCCCTGTGTATTTTCCTAACATGAAAGTTTTGGACCTTCAAGTAGTGTTAATAATATCACACACATGTTTAGTGGGAGAGAATCTCAGTATGCAAAACAAGGCAGGAAATATTTTTCATTTATGATTGCCCGTATGGAATAAAGAGTGAAATTCATGGGAAAATTTTCTTGAGATCATCCCCACTCCAAGGACAGGGAACAGGGGACTTCGCTTCCTGCATGGGTCTTTAACTTGTAAGCCCCAGCTCCCGCCTAACGGTCAATGATGAGAGTCTGCTCCATGTTTGGTCCAGCTTTCCTACTACCTATCCCAAAGCCGCGAGATCAACCATCTTTAGCACTAGGTCTCCGGGGAAGAAGGCCCTTTCTTGGACATATCAGTAGTAGTATAGGGTGAGTCTCTTCTTAACCTCTTCATGTCATAGGGCCGATTGTGATCTGGCTTCTTCCACGATGTCGAGTGCGAGCATCGTTCCCTCATTATTTCTCTTCTAGTCATTTTGTGAAATTGTCTTTGTCGAATGTAGTAGTCGTGGGACTCTTTGATTGTGATGGTTGTACTCGACTGGCAGAATAACTTCCATTCCGTGTGAGAGTATGACTGAAGTTTGTCCGGTTGAGGTTGAGGGACTTGTGCAGATATTCCATATAACAGATAGGAGAATCTCTGCCCAGTTGCCTTTAGCACCCTCCACCTTTTTTCTCGATAAGTTAAGGATGATTTTATTAACTGCCTCGACTTGGCATTAGTTTGCGGGTGATGAACTGACGCAAATTTGAGGCTTAGTTATTAGCTTTATCAAAAGTTCTAAACCTTTTTGTTTGTTAATTGTGTCTCACTATCAGTGAAGATAATTGACAGTAAGTTGTAGCGACAGATCAAGTAAGTCGAGATGAAGTTCTGGACAACATCCGTCGTGATCCGGTTGAGGGCTTGTGTCCCGATCCACTTTGAAAAGTACACTGCCACTAGGAAAAAATGGTGCTGCCCTTTGGAAAGTGGGAATGGTCTAAGATGACGAAGTGTCATGGGCTAGTGATCGGCTATGACTTGTTGTTGAAGCAAACCTTATTTTTTAACATTGCTCGTATCTTTTGGAAAATGCTTTGGCGTCCTTTAATTTTGTCGGCCAAAAGTACCCCCGTCGCTGGACACGATGTGCTAGCATCCTCCCTCCGGAATGGCTCCCGCATTCCTGAGAATAAATATCTTGGAGAATATCCTTCGCCTCGCTTTTCTTTATACACCTCAAATGCATTGATGTTGTCGATTTCCGGAAGAGCATTCCTTTTATTGACAAGCAGTGTGTGGCTTGAAATTTGAATCTCTTAGGGGTTTTGTCCTCTTTCGCGATGTCTCTGTTTCTAAGTACTTGAAGTATGGGTCTATCCAGCTCTCGCCCTGGACTGCCATAACCTCGGGCTCTTCAATGACTGGTCAGCGGAGTCTTCATTCTTCGGGTTGGATTGGGCGATCTTGGCGCCGCGATCCTTCCTTCTTCATTTCCCAAATCCTTCGTCAGTTGATTCCTTGGTCTTTCCCAGTTCCCCGAGTATTTTTCTAAACTGAAAGTTTTGGACCTTCAAGTAGTGTTCAATAATACCATACGCATGTTCAGTGGGAGAGAGTCTCAGCATGCAAAACAAGGCAAGAAAATATTTTTCATTTATGATTGCCTATATGGAATAAAGAGTGAAATTCATGGGAAATTTTCTTGAGATCATCCCCACTACAAGAACAGGGGAACAGGGGACTTCGCTTTCTGCATAGTTTTTTAACTTGTAAGCCCCAGCTCCCGCCTAACGGTCAATGATGAGAGTCTGCTCCAGTTTTGGTCCAACTTTCCTACTACCTATCCCAGCGCCGCGAGATCAACCATCTTTAACACTAGGTCTCAGAGGAAGAAGGCCCTATCTTGGACATATCAGTTGTAGTATAGGGCGAGTCTCTTCTTAACCTCTTCCTGTCGCAGGGTCGATTGTGATCTGGCTTATTTCACGATGTCAAGTGGGAGCATTGTTCCCTCATTGCTCCCTTCTATTCAATTTGTGAAATTGTCTTTGTCGTATGTCATATTCGCGAGGACTCTTTGATTGTGATGGTTGTACTCGACTGGCAACATAACTTTCGTTCTTTACGAGAGTATGACTGAAGTTTGTCCGGTTGAGGTTGACGGACTTGTGCAGATAACCCAAAGAACATAAAGGAGGATCTCTGCCCAGTTGCCTTTAGCACCCTCCACCTTTTTTCTCGATAAGTTAAGAAAGATTTTATTAACTGCCTCGGCTTGACATTAGTTTGCGGGTGATGAACTGACGCAAATTTGAGGCTTATTTATTAGCTTTATCAAAAGTTTAGAATCTTTTTGTTTGTGAATTGTGTCTTGTTATCAGTGATGATAATTAACAGTAAGTTGTAGCGACAGATCAAGTCGAGATAAAGTTCTGGACAACATCTGTCGTGATCGGTCGAGGGTTTGTGCCCGATCCACTTTGAAAAGTACACTGCCACTAGGAGAAAACGGCACTGCCCTTTGGAAAGTGGGAATGGTCCCAAAATATTCAGGCCCATGACGATTTAGGGCCATGGGCTAGTGATCGGCTGTGACTTGTAAGCTGATTGTTGTTGTAGCGGACCGTATTTTTAACATTGCTCGTATCTTTTGGAGAATGTTTTAGCGTTCTTTAGTTATGTTGGCCAAAAGTACCTCTGTCGCTGGACACAGTTTGCTACCATCCTCCCTCTGGAATGGCTCCCACATTCCTAAAAATGAATCGGAGAATGTCTTCCGCCTGCTTTTCTTTAGGCACCTCAGATGTATTGATGTTGTCGATTTCCGAAAGAGCGTTCCTTTTATCAACAAGCACTGTGTGGATTGGAATTTGAATCTCCTGGGGGTTTTGTCCTCTTTTATGATGTCTTTGATTTTAAGTACTTGATATCCAGCTTTTGACCTACTCGCCCTCGACCGCCATAGCCTCGGACTCTTCAATGACTGGTCGGCGGCATACCACGGATCTCTATTCCCCAAGCAAACACATCAGGATAGCAAATTTGCCATCTGATTTTCTTCTTCGTCAATATGCTCGATTCGGAACTATGTAAATTTCCAGATCTCCACCTTGGCTTTACTGAGGTACCTCATCACCGTTTCTTCTCTGGCCTTAAATTCTCCATTTAGTTGTTTCATCGCGAGCTGCGAGTCTGACTTCGCAATGAGGATCTGAGTGCCCATCTCGAAAGCTAGGCGTAGGCCAACAATCGGAGCCTCGTATTTGGCTTGGTTGTCAATCACCTCGAACTCTACCGCTACTGAATGGTACACCTTCTTTCCTGTACGGTCTTTCAAAGCAAGCCCAAGCCCCACTCTAGTCCTATTTGAGGTGTCATCCACGAATAGGATCCACCTTGTAACCTGCCTTGACTTTTTTCAATCGGGTTCCTATGCTTCGAGAAGTCTGCGACATCTGAGCTTTTATGGTCATTCGTGGGACATAAGTGATATCAAACTCACTTAGTTCAATTTCATACTTAAGGAGCCGGTCGGAATGTTCTGGCTGGGTGAGCACCGACTTTAGTGGGTGATCCGTGCCTACCCTGATGGGATGCGTTTGGAAGCAGGTCGCAATAGAGCAAATTTTAGCTCTTTTCATAATCAGGTACATGACTTATGCTCCTCAGAGAATGTGGTTGGTGTAATAAACTGAGAATGGTTTTCCCGATTCCTCTTGAACTAATGACACGCCTAAAAATTAATTATTTTTTATATACATTTTATGTTCATTTTTAATGATATTGTACTTTATTGGAAGATATTTTATGTTTTTAGTTTCAGGTATAAGAGAAAATGGAGCAAAAATAGAACAATTTGAAGAAAATTGAAGCAAGGGGGCAAAAATGACCGAGCGCCTAGGAGCCAAATTCTGCCGCCTAGGTGCCATAAAAGGTTTTTCTTCTAGAACGTGTAATGAATTTGGACAATTTTGAAGGAGCACCTGAAGTGACTCTTGGTGGATTTCGTGGGTTATTTAAAGATTCTTTTGGCGCCCAAAAGGGGCCTTTTTTTTGTGTGCGTGTGTGTGGTGTGTTGGGTGGGTGTTGGTGTGGTGTTGTTGTGTGTGTTGGGGGGTGTTGTGTCTTTTGGAGTGTTGGTACTTTTGGAACTTTGGAAGAAGTGTAAGGGATTGTTATTTGCGGTGCAAGGAGGGCCTGGAATCTTCTGTAAAGATGGGCGTGAGTGTGTGTGTGTGTGAAGGGGTGAAGTGTCTTTTGGAGTATTGGTACTTTTGGAACTTTAGAAGAAGTGTAAGGGATTGTTATTTGCTGTGCAGGGAGGGCGTGGAATCTTCTGTAAAGATAAGCCTTGAACTCTTTTTGTATTTGCTTTGAATTACTACAATATAGTTGTGTGATTTCAATCTCATTTGCAATGAATAATTCAAGTATTTTTTCCATGCATAGTAGTTTTTTTACTCTTTCTCTTCGAGAGATTTAATCAAGCGTAGGATTTAATTTGTATAAGATTTCTCGTATTCCTTACATGTGGTGATTCATTACCTCGTACTTAATTTACATATTTGATCTGATCAATTAGTATGTTAAAATTTGTTGTGAATTCATAATGACCCGGGAGAGCTATGTGTTCCTCAACTAGTAATAATCACATTAATTTCATGGGTGAGAAGGAAATTCATGGGTTAGTGAAAATAGTTTTAATTTGTTTAAGACTTCTCGTATTCCTTAATTGTGATGATATTTAATCATGCCTAGGATTTAATTTGTTTAAGATTTAATCATGCTTAGTGAGTAGTTTTTCTTGCTCTTTCTCCTTGTGATGAGATTAAATCATGCATAGGATTTAAGATTTCTCGTATTTTTTATGATGATTCATTACTTCGTACTTAATTTACATATTTGATCTGATCAATTAGTAAGTTAAATTTTTTTGTGAATCCATAATGACCAATGAGAGCTATGTGATCATCAACTAGTAAGAATCATATTAATTTCATGAATTAAAAGGTAATTCATGAGTTAGTGCAAATATATAGGGAGAAAAGTTTTGATGGGATAGAATTGGTGTTTCTAAGGCGACAAGCTAGATTCCTGCTAATTTGGTCTAGAGTTTGGAACTTTAGGACCGGTTAGTCCTATAAAGAGGGCACAGTGGGTAATTTAGAAGTGAGAAGCCATAACTTACCCAGCATAATCTGAGAGAATTCGGAACCATACCTTAAATTATTCAATGTTCTTTATGCACTCCGAAAAGTGTAAAAAATAGGTATGCTTCTATTTGACACAAAAACACATTTAACATTTAAACATTTAATTCACACACTGATTATGATCTCATTGCAACGGGAAAAGATTAATTATATAAGAATTTCCGAAAATTTAACTAGTCCCCTTAGATTAATTTTTTTATTTAATTTAGTTAACTTTAATTTTAGAGTAAATTAGTGAATTTTGGAAATTCAAACTTTTCAAAAATTCCAAAACTAAGATCTGATAGTAGTAGATTAGAATTAACCTAAGGAATTTCTTACATCGCTTCCCTGTGAGATCGATATTGGGGTTTTTAAAGAAAGTCATATATTACTTAAAACGATAGGTATATTTACATAGAACCTCTAGTATGTAAAATATAAATCAATTCTAAATTCTATAACATATTTATTTTGCACACTAGCGGCTTAAAGAAACTGTCAATTTTTTTGCCAGGAAACTCAATAACCGCATAATTGTGGATCGGGTCAAGTTTTTTGCATCATTGTCGGGGAAGCTACGGTAAAAACTTTAAAAGAATTTTAGTTGAACCCATGAGACTTAAATTGGAAATTTTAGTGTTATTATATAGTGTATTTAAATATTGTGTGTTTATTTTAAAAAAATCCAAAATACTAAAAATATTTTTTGAGTGTTGAAATACTGGATATCTGTCCTATTAGTTAAGTCTTTAGATTTGTTTGCGTAGTTCAGGTGCTGCAGACTTTGAAACTTACTAATCAAAACTAAAGAGAATTGTTATGAGGATTATAAATCAGAAAAGACTCGATGAATTTACTGTACAAATGACGGATCAACAAGATAATGAATATTCAGTTTTGGATTATAATACTAGCAACTTCGATAGAGTAAATACCAAGAGGGAAGTGAATTTTCATGAAACTAATATGCTGACTATTTTAACTTCTCATATTGTAGATATTGCGAGAAAGTTAAATGAATACATAGAAAGTTATCCTCAAGGATCTCCTGTTATTGAGGAAAATTCATTTGGACAATTGATTGAGACTAATTATTTTGAAACTAGCCCTGAGATACACAATTCTTATTCTGATTATTACAACTCAGGTTGGGAGATTCATTCAAACTTTAACTGGAATAACAATATTAGAGGAAGAAACCAATTGTGGTAAGATAATCAAATTAATCACATATATAATTGGAATAATCACGATAATTTTAACGTTAGACTTTCTTTTCCTCATAAATTTAACTTCAAACCACAAAATGAAGAATTATTAGAAGAGGTTGTTATTCAAATAGAGAGTCAGTTGAAGAGTCAAGGGGTTATAATAAGAAATATATAAAACCAACTGTGGCAAATTATTAACTCAATTAACAATCATCCTCGATTTAATTTCATCCCACAAAATGAGGAATGATTGTTAGAAGATGTTATTATTCAAAAGTACAGTCAGTTAGAAAGTCAAGGAGCCGCAATAAGAAATATAGAAAACCAAACGGAACAGATTCCCGAGATTTTACCCAGTGACCCTGAGATAAACCCTAAGGAGAAGAATGATGGGCAAGATAATGCTATCTAACTAAGACGTGGAAGAGAATTGGAGGATATGGTTCAAAACAACGTTGAGTAGAGAAAAGAGGAAATTGAGATTGAAAGACCAATGGAAAAAATTCCTAAGAAATTAGAAAAACCTATTTCTTTTATCCAACCAAGATAAATATAGAAAAACCACATCCACCATTTCCTCATCCTCACGGGGAAGAATTAGAAGATCACTTAAGACAGAAGAGTAATATAGTATAATTTGATCCAAAATCTAAATCATCTAGAGAGAAACTGATCCAAAATTTAGAAGATCTTGAATTATTATATAGATATCTATTTCTTATAAATTTTAAGGATGATATTAATATACAAATTGAGAGAATCATTAGAAAAATATTGGATCTACAAAGAAACATAATCTGAATAAACCTGAAAAGGAAAAGCTGATAGAAAAACTAAAATTTGAAGATTTAGTAGGAATCTCATGATGCGGAAAAGATTGGGTGATTGATCAGAGATTACTTAAATGAAATTTTGATCCGGGAGGAATCCTTGGGCTGACAATGTTAAATAAAGTGTTTCCTGGGAGACACCCCATGATTATCTTTGTTGGTATGATTGTTAATGAGAAGATGTTTTTGCTTATGTGTCAAACTCTGATGTTTGGGTGTCTTAGTGTTTGTTTGTTTGTGTTGGATTGATATATGTGTTTTGTAGGTGTGATAAAGTAATCATGTAATAAACTATGTTTGTATTTTTTATGAAATGAATGTTAGTGTTGTTTGTGTTAGTCAACTTATCTTTATATTCATGCCTTATTTATTATATAGCAATTCTCTTTATTAAATTGCAAACTTGTAAATTATACATTTCCACTTTTAAATTTAGGAAATGTACTACTTGTATACTTCCTTTTAGTTTAATATTCTTGCAAGCATATTTTAGGCTAGATTTACTTTCTCCTGCAATCATTCTATTCTAATTATGCATGTAAATGAATTTGATAAAATGTTGTAGTAACTGATAGATTCAATTTTTACTTTTTCTTCCTGCTACATTTTATGGAATTAATTGTAAAATGTTTAAAAATTCAAGTTTGGGGGAAGAAAAATAAATTTCAAAGATAAACTTTACTTGTCCTAAAACAAACTACAAAAAATTTTATTTGAAAAAAGATTTGTTTTTATGTGGAGTTATCTTAATATTACTAAAATTTTAATTACAGAAATGCGATATGAAAACTTAGTAAGGCTTTAGTAAAAAGGATGAAACTAAAGTTAATATGTTTAGTAGAAAACAGCAGGGAAATGATTTTACTATTTATAGTAAGAAAGATTAATTTTTGAAAAATTAAGTATTGTTAGAATAATAATTTTTAAAAAATTTAAATTCCATTAAAAATTCTTTTTCAAATGTTACATTTTAAGTTAACGATAGAAAATAAGTTTTTAACCTTAGATAAGAGATATTGAAATTCAAAATCATTAAAGATCTATCCGGACATAATAATCCTCATATAAAATAATAAGAATTAAAAAGATCATAAAAGAAAAGAAAAAGAAAATATGTGGGGAGAAGCTTGAGGATTATGACATAATTAAAAATTGATTTCACTTGAGTTTAAGGAAAAAAATTTTGGATTAACCTTAAACTTAATTTCAGAAAGTATTAGTAAAATTATTTTCAAAATATAATTCATATTCTGAAATTAATATTTTTCTAAGAATCCAAATTTTAGAAAAAAATTTAATTATTTCTGAATAAAATAGAAAATCAGGATTCCTAAATTTAATACTAAATATTTTGATACCTTAAATATCATTTAATTTACTGAGAATTCTTCTAAGTTGGATTATAACATTTTTAGAATAAAATTTTAGGTCATCTTAAAGAAACCCGCTAACACAAATCAACATATTTTTTAAAATTGTAAGTTTGAGGGAATTCATACGCCTAAAAATTAATTATTTTTATATATATTTTATGTTCATTTTTAGTGATATTGCATTTTAATGAAAAATATATTGCATATTTTTAGTTTCAGTTACAATAGATGAAGTTTTGGAGAAAATGGAATAAAAATGAAGCAAGAAAAGAAGCAATTTGAAGACAATTTGAGCAAGGGGCAAAAATGACCTGACGTCGTGGCGCAACATTTGGCTTTTTTTCTAGAAAATGCAACGAATTTGGACAATTTTGAAGGAGCACCTGAAGTGACTCTTGGGGGATTTCGTGGGTTATTTAAAGAGAGTCTTTTGGCGCCAAAAAGGCCTTTTGGGGGGCAGAAGAGGGGAGGAGGCGTGAGTGTGTGTGTGTGAAGGGGTGAAGTGTCTTTTGGAGTGTTGATGACTTTTAGGACTTCAGAAGAAGTGTAAGGGATTGTTATTTGCTATGCAATGAGGGCATGAAATCTTCTATAAAAGTAAGTCTTAGACTCTTTTTTTATTTGCTTTGAATTATTGCAATATAGTTATGTGATTTCAATGTCATTTGTAATAAAGAATCCAAGTATTTTCTCCATGCTTAATGAGTAGTTCTTCTTACTCTTTCTCCTTGTAATGAGATTTAATCATGCGTAGGATTTAATTTGTTGAAAATTTCTCGTATTTCATACTTGTGATGATCACTACTTCGTACTTTATTTACATATTCGATTTAATCAATTGGTATGTTAAACTTTATTGTTAATCCATAATAATCAGGAATGGTTGTGTTCCTCAAGTAGTAAGAATCACATTAATTTCATGGGTGAGAAGGTAATCCATGGGTTAGTGCAAATAGATAGGGAGATAAGTTTTAATGGGCATAGATTTGGTATTTCTTGGGTGACATGTCAGATTCCTGTCAATTTGGTCTAGAGTTTGGAACCTTAGGGTCGGTCAGTCCTATAGAGAGGGCACAGTAGGTAATCTGGAAGTGAGAGGCTAGAACTTACTCAGCATACCCTAAGAGAATTTGGAACATTACCTTAGATTATACAATGTTCTTTATGCATTTGGAAGAGTATAAAGAATATGTATGCTCATATTTGACACAAAATTACATTTAACTTTTAAAGATTTAATTTCTACACTGATTATGATCTAATCGCAAAGAGAAAAAGATTTTGATTATATAAGACTTCCCAAAATTTAACCAGTCTCCATATTAGTTTTTTTTTAATTTAATTTAGTTAAATTTGATTTTAAAGTAAATTAGTGAATTCAGAAAAATCAAATTTTTCAAAAATTCCAAAACAAAGTCCTAATAGTAGTAGATTAGAATTAGCCTCAGAGATTTCTTACCTCGCTTCCCAGTGGGATCGATATTGAAATTTTTAAATAAAATTTTATATTACTTGAAATGATATGTATACTTGTGTAGAACCTCTAGTGTGTAAAATAAACATCAATTCTAAATTCTATAACATATCCATTTTGCACACTAGTCGCCTAAAGAAACCGGGTCAAGTTTTTCCCAAAAAACTAAATACCTGCGTAATTACGAGTTGGGTCAACCAACACTGAACTGATTGCCTCTACTCCTATCCCCAAGTATAGAAAGAGTTTTTCGTTCGGTTTAGACTTTAGAGTGATGTTGAGACCAAAACATCCTTAATGTTCTAGAAAGCCTGTCACTAACCTCGGTTTTAGTCACATGGGACTTACACGAACATTCCCCTTTGCTCTGGCGTAGCCACATTGAACCAAAAAAGGAGACTACCCATTTTTGGCCTATCGTGATCACATCAGGCCTAGGCGTGACTATGCCCAAAAATACCTCGGCGTGGTCACACCAAGGTTGTGTGCGAACACACCTGGTATATTTTGACATGTTCATGTTTGTTCCTGAGCGTGACCATGCCCAAGTATCCTGAAGTGATCATTTCGTGTAATCACTTCCCATGCCACACCAATGATCTGAGGGCCTCGTCCGCAGATTCCATATACGAACCGTCGTGTCGGGTTGATCGTGGTTAGGGGTGTAAACAAGCCGAACACGAGCAAGCCCAGGCTCAGTTCGTGTTTGGCTCGTTTATATTTCGAGCTCAAAAAGTGTGCTCGTGTTCGGCTCGTTTGCTTGGCGAGCCGAACACGAGCCGTTCATGAACAAAGAGTCGTTTTGACAACCCTAATCACTTAGCAATAAGATGTTAATGATTGAGGCAAGATTTAAAACATCATTTGAATCTAATTTAATACTTTTTATTCTATTTTTTTCATTAATACTTTTAATTGATTATAAATCTTTGTAGTCTTGTAGTCAATTAATTTTTTTTAAATACTACTCATTAAAGATATATATATAATTGATTGATAGTATTTCGAACCAAAAAGAGTCGAACATAAGCGAACAAATATTTATCTGTGTTGTTCGTGTTCGGCTCGTTAACTTAGCGAACGAGCCGAACACGAGCTTCTTAACGAGCGGAACACGAGCTGTTCGCGAACAACAAGTCGTTTTGACAGCCTTAATCGTGGTCATCGACACCACCCAAATCGACAGCCAAAGAGGCCTTTGTCACTGCCTTCCCAGCCTATAGATAGGCATCTCCGACACTCTACAAGGTATGCTACTCATCTCAACTCTGGCACTTACCTCGGACTACTCTAACAAAATAGGAATAAGGAAGTAAAGTTCTTCGGCAAGCCTCCTCTGGTTTGCTTCCTTTTCGGTAAGTCACTTATTCTCTTCACTTTTAATTTAAGCATTTCTTTTCCTAAGTGTTGAGCTTAGGTTGAGTTAACTCGTTCAATAGATTTGGGCTAAGCTTGGGTCTTTCCAGTAAGTTGCTTATTCCCTTCACTTTTAATTTAAGCATTTATTTTCCTAAGTGTTGAGCTTAGGATGAGTTAACTCGTTCAATAGCTTTGAGCTAAGCTTGGGTTTGAGCTCGACTCAGGTCGACTCGAACCCGACCTAACCCTAACCTAACCCAAACTTGAACTCGACCTAACCCAATCCCGAACCTAACCTAACCCAAACCTAAACCTAACCTAACTCAAACCAAAACTTAACCTAATCCAAGCCTAACCCAACACAAACCAAACCTAAACCTAACCTAACCCAACCCTAAAACTAACCCGACCCAATCCTGAACTTAACCCAACCCAAAACTAACCAAATCCAAACCTAACCTAGCCCTAACCCGATCCGACCAACCAACCAAGGTCTGACCTGCTCCAACCTATGTTCGACCTAACCCAAACCAGGGCCAACTTGACCCAACCCAGGTCCGACCTCACCCAACCCAGGTCCGACCTCACCCAACCCAGGTTTAACCTGACCTAACCCAACATAGGTTTGACCTGATCCAATTCAGGTCTTACAAGATCAAATCCCGATCCAACCTAACCTAACCCAAGCCAAACCTAGGTTAACCACATTTGAGCTCAACTTTGACCAGACCCGATTTGGAAATCTAGCTTACCCTAGCTCAATCCTAACCCGAATCTAATCCAACGTTAAAAATATATGTTGTTTATTTTATATCTTGCATAGTCTTCAAAAATAAAAATAACAAAAAATACATAACAAAAACAAGGATACAAACCTCTAGTAGGAGGGTTTTCTCCACAAACATAAGAAAATAAAATCTTAAACAAAACAAACTCTAAACTTCCAAAAACCATGATTTCTCAACATAACTGACAAATCTAAGAATCGAAACAAAATGTGAATTAAATATTGAATCTCAAATAACATTTAGAATACACCAACATAAAAAACGAGAAAACTTGGGTAGATATGACTTAAACCTTAGGCTAGTTACCTTAGATGCCAAATTGAAGATGAAACATTTACCTCAGATTAGTCTGAGTATAGAAGTCTATATTAGTTTGATGGGTACCCTAGTTAGTGCTAAGGACTATGACATACAAAATAACAAACTTATCCCCTGAGATAAGGGGGAATACCTTAGAATAATACAACCCATGGTTACTAACTAAGGTATTTAAGACCACTTTGAAACTACGAATCCTCCATGCTACGACATTTGAGAGGAGTAACTGGTTATAAGGTTGGTTATAGTTGATGGATGCCAATGTTCACGAGATGATGGAAAGCCATGGGCATCCTGACCGATGACGTTATTCCTAAATTCTAGGTTAGCCCATCCCTTAGGTTTCGCTTCCTTATAGAGTTCGTTAGTGATGACGATATACAATGATTAATGTCAAATCGAACTTGAGATTTGGCAGTATAATCATATGAAAAAAGAGCACTACACAACAAGTAAATTATATGTTGAAAGAAAAGTCAGATGGTAGCAGCCACGATTTGTTGTGAAGGGATTTTAACATAAGGAAGAAGTGACCACATTGAGATTCTTTTCTCATGTGATTAAGAAGAAAACTGTCCGAATTGTGCTAAGTTTAATTACAGAGAAAGATCTATATTTGGAGCAAATTAATGTAAACACGTCATTTTTACATGGAGATTTGGAAGAGAAATTATACATGGTGAAACCGCAAGTATATGAGATTCCAGGAAAAGAAGACTTGGTCTATGAATTGAAGAAAAGTTACAATGGCTTGAAATAGGTTCCAAGATAGTGGTATAGAAGGTTTGACAAGTTCATATGAGACAGTGGGTATATGAAGTGCTAAAGAGACCACCGTTGCTTCATAAATAAAATTTGGTAATTGATATATCTTGCTTCTTTTGTATGTGGATGGCATGTTGATTGCATGGGTATATATGAAGAAAATCAGGAACATGAAAAAACAGTTATCAAAGAAGTTCGAGATAAATAATTGAGATCCAACCAAGAAGATCCTTGAGATTAAAATCAATAGTGACATTATAGTTGATACAGTGAAGTTGTTTAAAGAAGATCCTACAGAGGTTCAATACGAGTGAGGCAAAATCAGTTTGCATCCCCTTAGTCACTTCAAGCTACCTAAGAATTATTGCATGCATCTCAAACATAGCAAGCACGGATGGTGAGAACTTTATATGCTTAACGGTTAGAAGTATGATGTATGTTATGATTTATACAAGATTAACTATAAAATATGTAGTGAGAGTAGCAAACATGTACAAGCGTAATCCAAGCAGGCATCATTAGGAACCGATGTAGTGAATTCTCAGGTATTTGAGAGGAATAATTAACGGGATAATTTGATTTAAAAGTACATGATAAAATAAGTACAACATGATATATCTTCTTTTTGAGGAGCAAAGTGGTGAGTTGGTTTTCCATATCGCAAAAGTTTTTTGCACTTTCAACTATGGAAGCCGAATATATTATTATCATTGAGGCTAGTAAGATGATGATTTAGCTACATAATTTTATGGTAGAATTGGGCAAGGAGCAGACGATTGGGAAACCTTCATAATGACAGTATGAGTGTTATTCATCTTATCATGAATACTACTTTCATGTCAGGACAAAGTATATTCATCTGATTTATCACTTTATTCGCTCTCCTAAAAGAATGGTAGTATTTTTTTAGAAGAAACGCACAGCTCAGAATCCTACAGACATGTTGTTAAGCTGATGAGTATCGAGAAACAAGAGATACCACACTATGGTTCATGACTATGAAGATATTACATATGAATGCATAAATCTCAAGGAGAGATGGTTGTGATCAATCTTCAAGTGAGAGATTGTTGAGATGTGGAGCCCGGAGGAGCGTGCACATAGACGCAATAAAGGAATCCAAGGGCGCCAAGCAGCAGGAGAGGGGGCGTACCTACACCAGCAAAAAGCTATTAGGCTGGTGTAACCATGCCTAGATCGGCGTATCTACAGCATGGTCTTTCGACTCGTGCCTTTGAAACATAGAGCGCATGGGATAATTACGTTGTAAAGCGACGTAACAACGCTGCGTGCAATTATCCCTACATTTTGGATTAAAGCCTTCGATTCGAAGCAATGACAACGGATATGCACGCAATGATCTCTCAAAGGGCTTTCTACATGAGAGGTAAAGTTCGAGAGGTAGATTTTGGGGTGTTTCATTTTTCTTGCCCGATCAAGTGAGGATTTGGAATGGTAGTCTTGTAAGTTCCATTGTCGAGAGAAGATCTAAGTAGTGAAAAGCTCTGTACATTTCACTTTTTATATTGAAAGTTTGGTGTGGTGTGGTGTGGCTCGGTAGTATTTTCTTGTTGTCAAACCTTTTTACGTTAAATTTTGAAATTTTTTTTGTAATTATTTTGTTGCATGTTTTTTTTCACTATTTTGTTTTGAATTTCTCGAATTGATGTGATCCTATTTCCTATGGTGTAGCTTTGTTTTTAAATCGATCGAAGCCCACAGAATTCTAATCCCAACAAATAACAGTCAAATCTTTAATATTATATCATAATTATAACTATTTAAAACTTTTAAAAGTGAAATAAATATTTTTAAGTATACTTTATGACACCAAAGTATTATAAATGTAATACCAAGCATTAGATGAGTAGATACATAAAAATTGTCTGGTATGCATGTAAATTTTTCAAAAAAAAAAACACATTAACAAGTACCATGATTATTGGAACATGTTAAGTTAAACTCTTCTGATCTAATTATATGATCAAAATAAAATTATATTTAACAAAAAAAAATATAAGAAATTGTATGAAAACTACAAGGTTAGAAAAAAAATATCTTGATTTATGATACCCTCTAAATTTTATTGTACTTGGTAGGAATCTAAGATTATTTTATACTTTTTAGAAGTATAAAAATTTCTATTCTTTAATGTAAGCATTTTTTTTTTTTTTGGCTATAGATAAAAATCTCTAATTTAATATTATTTATTTTGTGTATCTATTAACTCTATGATGTGAGAAACAGAGCTACCACTCCCAAAAAAATCAAAATCACCAAAGAGCCAAAAGCTCACATACAAAAAAAGAGGGCATTTACCTGAGAAATCTTCCGGCAATCCGTTGGCGGCATCAAGTTGCTCGAATTTGTACAAAGCGTAGCACGAAGAAGTCGATTCCGCCCACAAAGACAGCGGGAACATTCCTCTTCTCACATATTCGAACAATCCACGGCAAAAGCGCATCCCCGACAACAATATCAGCCAGCGGGTTGAGCTCGTCAAGCACTCGCTGAACTGTATCTGCCATTTTAGACATGGCGGAGTTGAAGAATTCGGTGTAGTTGTTGTCGTACGTGCGTTCGGATGGAAGGACGTTAGGGATGGAGCAGATCTGGAGTTTGGAAGGTAGAGATGGGGATGGATGATCGAAGCTGATTATGTTGAGCCATTCTTCTGTAACAATGATGGTGATGACTAGGGTGTTTTGGGGAGAGGAGGAGGCAGAGAGAGAGCATGGGGTTTATGTGGTCGCGGCCTAGGAAAGGTATGGTTACCATATGGCTTGGTGGGGTAGAAGTGGTCGGGGAAGCCTGAACTTGAAGGAGTTAAATGGAGATAGCATGATAACGAATGGTGTTAGTATTATTGGTAGATCTTTTAAAGCTTCTGAAAGTGGGATGTATAATTGTTGTTTGTAAATTCACCATTTAAGCCCGTTTATGTAGTTCTGTGATTTCGATTTGAAACTTGATTAATTCAACTTTTTAGCATTTGTATTAATCAAAATGTAATATAAAAGTTTAGTAATATTAAAATTAATCATGTACAAACATTACAAACCAAAAAAATCATATACACAAAGAAACAAAGATTAACACCAACTTATCGTTGGTCTCCGGGTAAAACGCTTGGCGTGGAGGCGAACGCCGGCGATAGAGGATTAGGAGTCGACAGCAAAACGCCCTGGCTTACCGTGGACCTCTCCTCCAGAGGTTCGACGGCAGTAGCTGGCATACGCTTGGCAGCAGCCTCTTTGTTTCTCCTATTTTTAAACCAATAAAAACATTTTTTTTCTATATACATTACCACAATGTCGCAAACTCTGATAAATTTCCTCGAGCTGAAGAGCAGTTGGCATGTGAATGTCGTTATGGTAATGTCGGCGAAGGATTCTCGTCTACTCTTGAGTTGGAAGCCAAAGATGAGGCTTGGTAAACTCAGAGACAATAAGCGCATAACTTAGTCACAAGAAGCGCATTTATAAGTAATGAATTTTTACATAAATTAAATTAATCATAATTATTAAAAAAGTTAAAAACTCGCGTGCAAATACAAAAAATTTGAGTGGTATGCATGTAAAATTTCCTATTTTTCTCTCTGTGACGGGTGCCCAAAGAAGAAGAAGAGGAGTACCTGACGGAGGCTCGCCGGAAGGAAGGGTTTGTCTGAGCGAAGCCGTCGGAGGGGATTCGTCAGGGGAGCAAGAAGAAGGGAGAGGTGATTTCTTTTTTTTTTTTTTGAATTACAACTCTGGCAAGGAGGAGAAGAAGAGAATGGAGGGTTGTTTGGTTGAGAAGGTTGCTTAGTGTAGAAGAAGAAGTAGAGCGGCTGACCTTGGATTCTCATGGGAAGAGGTGGGTGGTGCTTTTATAGGAGGAAAGGGAGAGTAGGGAGAGGGAGTTGGTATTGGTGGCTGTCATGAGGTGAAAAGAGGGAATGGGGTGGATGAATGGGGTGGCTGATGTGAAGAATTGGGAGAGGTGTGGGAAGGAATAGAGGAACAGTAAGGAGAGGGAGGAGTGGGAGAGGGAGTTAATATGAGTGGTTGTCGTGAGGTGAGAAGAGAGAATGGGGTGGCTGATGTGAAGAAATGGGAGAGGTATGGGTGGTTGTCGTAGTGATCGGTGAAAACTAATTGTAGAGCGGTCATGCCAGTAAAACCATCTTGTGGTGTGATTGTGACAGTGCCCTGCAGCCGACCGAGAGGGCGTGAGGTGGGGTTATGGCCCTCAATGATGGGATCATCTAAAACAGATATGCTACCAAAGGTGTTAAACTTGTTGTATTCATGGATGGGGCTCGACAACACTCTTATGGCAGTCGCATTGGGGAATTTGGTTCTTTCATGCCCGTAGAAACGCAGCCAGGTCTATTTTTCATTCCTCTTTGAAGTTGCAGTGCTGATTTTTGAAGTTAAGAATAGGGTGATGGCCAAAAAAATGGCGAGACAGGAGGAGATGGAAGCCATTAGATGTAGAGGATTGAAGGATTTTGAATGAATGAATATTGTAAGTGTTTCCATTTGGGACCTCTGAGTTTACCATGCCCCGTTGTTGGTCGTCAACTCAAGAACAGACGATAAACCTTCACCAACATTACCATAATGACATTCGCAAGCCAAGTGCTCTTCAGCTCAAGGAAATCTACCATAGTTTGCAACATTGTGGTAAGGTATAGATAAAAAAAAAAATTTATTGGTTTAAAAATAGGAGCAACAGAGAGTCTGTTGTCGAGCGTAGTTGTTACCATCATAACCCCACCTCACGCCCTCTCGGTCGACTACAGGGCAATGTCACAATCACATCGCAAGATGGTTCTACTGGCATGGCCATCCTACAATTGGTATTCACCGATCACTATGACAGCCACCCATTTCTTCCCACACCTCTCCCATTTCTTCACATCATCCACCCCATTCCTCCACCCCATTCCCTCTTCTCACCTCACGGCAACCACCCATACCAACTCCCTCTCCCACTCCTCCCTCTCCCTACTCTTCCTCCATTCCTTCCCACACCTCTCCCATTTCCTCACATCAGTCACCCCATTCCTCCACCTTATTCCCTCGTCTTACCTCACGACAGCCACCCATACCAACTCCCTCTCCCTAGTCTCCCTTTCCTCCTATAAAAGCACCACTCACCTCCTCCCTTAAGAATCATGGTCAGTCACTTCACTTCTTCTTGTACATTAAGCAACCTTCTCCACCAAGCAGCCCCTCTTTCTCTTCTTCTCCTCCTTGTCGTGAGTTGTAATTCAAAAAAAAACAAGAAATCATCTCCCTTCTTCTCTGTCCTCCCCCGGCAAACCCCCTTCAGCAAGCTTCGCTCAGACGAACCCTTCCTTCCCGTGAGTCTCTGTCAAGTACTCCTCTGCTTCTTCTTTGGGCACTAGTCACAAAGAAAAAAAACAGGAAATTTTACATGCATAGCACTCAAATTCTTTGTATTTGCACGCGAATTTTTAACTTTTTTAATAATTATAATTAATTTAATTTATATAAAAATCCATTACTTATAAATGTGTTTCTTGTGACTGAGTTATGCGCTTCTTGTCTCTGAGTTTACCATGCCTCGTCGTTGGTCTCCAACTCAAGAGCAGACGAGAATCCTTCGCCAATATTATCATAACGGCATTCGCAAGCCAACTACTCTTCAGCTCGAGGAAATCTACCAGAGTTTGCGACATTATGATAAGGTATACAGAAAAAAAGTTTTTTAGTGGTTTAAAAATAGGAGAAACAAAGAGTCTGCTATCGAGCATTTGTCAGCTGCCACCGAGGAGCCAGCTGTTGTCGTTGAATCTCTGGAGAAAAGGTCCACAACAAGCCTGGGCATTTTGCTGCCGACTCCTACTCTTTCGCCGGCGTTAGCCACTGCGCCAAGCGTTTTGCCCAGAGACCAATGATAAGTTGGTGTAAATCTTTGTTCCTTTGTGTATATGATTTTTTTTTTTTTTGTAATGTTTGTACATGATTAATTTTAATATTACCAACCTTTTATATTACATTTTGATTCATACAAATGCTAAAAAGTTGAATTAATCAAGTTTCAAATCGAAATCATAAAACTACACAAACGGGCTTAAACGATGAATTTACCAAACAACAATTATACATCCCACTTTCAGAAGCTTTAAAGGATCTACCAATAATACTAACACCATCCATTATCATGCTATCTCCATTTAACTCCTTCAAGTTCAAGCTTCACTATAATTGGTCAAATCAAATGTTAAAGTTTGTGAATAGCTACAAAAAATCACAGGTCCATGTGTTAGCGTTAAATATATTTAATAACAATACCAATATAATAAATAAGACACAAAGAAAAGAAGCAACCTTTTCTCAAAGTCTGTAAACTCCAACCAATGCTTCGGTTTTATCATAGAAGGCGTCCTTCAAAGCAAAAGTTTTTCTATGCAGACTCCTGACGTACCTCTACGTGCGGCGCAGGGTATTCCTGAGTTATTTTCGGGTTATTTTTTTATTATTTTCAATAATCTCGAAATAACCCAGAAATAGTCTGCGGTCTTTATTTTTGGGTTATTTCTGAGTTATTTCAAGATTATTGAAAATAACACAGAAATAACCTGAAAATAACTCAGGAATAACATGCACCGCACATAGAGGTACGTCAGGTGTCCGGACAAAAAATGCGCGCCCTTCAAAGAGATAACAATGCTTTGAAAGCCACACTCAGCTTCACTATCTTGTTCAATCCTAGCCCCACTGCATGATTTCGACCTGATGAACTTAGCATGTGAAATGTGATTGGCAAGTAAATACAAATGAAAAAAAAGAAAAAAGAAGCAAAAAGGTTACTGCTACATGATAAATAGTTGAGTTAACCCGTTCAATATCTTTGGGCTAGGCTTGGGTTTGAGCACGACTTAGGTCGGCTTGAACCCGACCTAAACCTAACCCAACCTAGGTTTAAACTCAACCTAACCCAAACTCAAACTCAACCTAACCCAAACTCGATCCTAACCTAACTCAAACCTAAGCCTAACCTAACTCAAACCCAAACAAAACCTAACCAAAACCTAAACCTAACCTAACATAACCTAACACAAATCCAAAACTAACTCGACCCAATCCTGAACTTAACCCAACCCAAAACTAACCAAATCCAAACCTAACCTAACACTAACCTAAACCCGGGTCTGACCCGACCCAACCCAACCAAAGTCCAACCTAACCCAACCTAGGTTTGACCTGACCCAATCCAGGTTCGACCTAATCCAAACCAAGGCTGACCCAACCCAGGTCTGACATCACCCAATCCAAGTCTGACCTAACCCAACCCATGTTCAACCTGACCCAACTAAAGTTCGACCTGATCCAACCAAAGTCCAACCTGACCCAGTTCAAACTTGACCTAACCTAACGTAGGTTCGATCTGACCTGACCCAACATAGGTCCTACCCGACCCAATCCCGATCTGACCTGACCTAAATTAGGTCAAACATAGGTCAACCCAAGCCCGCCCAAGTCAAACCTAGGTCAATCTAAGTCAATCAAGGTCAACCCCATCTAAGCTCAACTTTGAGCAAAACCGATTTAGAAATCTAGCTTACCCCAACTCGATCCTAACCCAAGTCTAATCTAATGCTAAAAGAATATCTTGTTTGTTTATATTTTGCATTCCATGCAAAGTTTTCAAAAATAAAAATAACAAAAAATACATAAACAAAGAAAAAAAAGATGAAAACCTCTAGTAGGATGATTTTCTTCACAAGCATAAAAAAATAAAACTCTAAAGAACACAAACTCTAAACTTAGGAAAACATTGATTTCTCAACATGACTGGCGAATCTATGAATCAAAACAAAATATGAATTAGATATTGAATCTCAAATAATATTTAGAATACACCAAGAGAAAGAATGAGAACACAACCTAGGTAGATCTGACATGAACTTTATGTTAGCTACTTCAGATAACAAACTAAAGATCAAACATTTACCTCACATTAGTCTGAGTATAGAAGTCTATGTTAGTTTGATAGGTACCCTAATTAGTGCAAAAGACTATGCATACAAAAAACAAACTTATCCCATGAAACTAAAAGAAATACCTTAGAATGATGTAACCCATAGTTATTGATGAAGGTATTTCAGACTGCTTCGAAACTACGAATCCTCCATGCTGCGACATTTGAGAAGGATTTTTGGTTATAAATTGATGCCAATGTTCCTGGGACGATGGAAAGCCATGAACATTCTGACTGGTAACTTTCTTCCTAAAATTTAAGTAAGCCCGTCCCTTAGGTTTCGCCTTCCTTATAGAGTTTGTCATTGATGACGATATACAATGATTAATGTCATATTGAACTTGACAGTTGGTAGTATTATCAGATGACAAAAGAGCACTACATGTCAAATGAATTATATGTTGAAAGAGAAGTCAGACGGTAGCATACATGACTTGTTGTGAAGGGATCTTAACATAAGGAAGAAGTGGACTACACTGAGATTCTACTCTCAAGTGGTGAAGTTAGAGTTGTGTTGAGATTAATAACAGAGGAAAACCTATATCTGGGGCAAATTGATGTAAATACATCATTTTTTACATGAATATCTGGAAAAGAAATTATATATGAGGTTCCAGAAAAAGAAGACCTAGTCTGTGGATTGAAGAAAAGTCGTTATAGCTTGACGTAAATCCCAAGATAGTGATACAAGAGGTTTGACAAGTTCACGTCAGACAGTAGGTATATGAAGTGCTAAGGAGACCATAGTTGCTTCATAAAAAAATTTGGTAATTGATATATCTTGCTTCTTTTGTATGTGGATGACAAGTTGTTTGCGGGGGTAGATATGATAAACATCAGGAACTTGAAAAAACAATTATCAAGGGAGTTTGAGATAAAGAATTGTGGTCCAAACAAGAAGTTCTTTGATATTAGAATCAATAGTGACATTATAGTAGGTATAGTGAAGTTGTTTTGAGAAGATCTTACAAAGATTCAACATGAGTGAAACAAGATTAGTTTGCATCCCCTTAGGTAGTCACTCCAAATAATCTAAGAAATTATTGCATAAGTCTCAAACATAGCAAGCACGGATGGTGAGAACTCTATATGCTGAACAGTTGGAAGTTTGATGCATACTATTATTTATACCATATAAGATATAAAACATGTAGTGAGAGTGGTAAACATGTACAAGGGTAATCCAAGCAGGCATCATTAGAAGCCGATGAAGTGAATCTTAGGAGTTTGAGAGGAACAATTAACATGACACTGACTAGAAAGTACATGATATAATAAGTACAGCATGATATATCTTCTTTTTTAGGAATAAAGCGGTGAGTTGACTTCCCATGTTGCAAAATATTTTTACACTTTCAACTACGGTGATGATTTAGCTATATAATTTTATGATAGAATTGGGCAAAGAGCAGGGGATCGGAAAAGCTTCATAATGACGGTACAAGTGTTATTCATCTTATAATGAACACTACTTTTCATGTTAGGACAAAGCATATTTATCTGGTTTATCACTTTATTCGCTCTTCTAAAAGATGGGTAGTTATTTTTGGAGAAGATACAACTCAAAATCCTACGTACATGTTAACTAAGTTGATGACTATCGAGAAACTAGAGATATGCTTGGCCTCAGTTAGGGGTGAGCCACACTATAGTGCATGACTTTGAAGAAGGTACAAATGAATGCATAAATTTGAGGGAGAGTTGGGTGGTGTGATCAGTTTCCAAATAAGAGATTGTTGAGATGTGGAGCCTGAAGGAGCACGCACATCGACGCAAGGAAGGAATCCAAGGGCACCAAGTAGCAGGAGAGGTGGCGTACCTACGCCAGCAAAAAGTTATTAGGTCGGTCTAATCGCGCCAAGATCGGCATATCTACGGCATGGTCTTTCAACTCCTGTCTTTGGAACACAGAGCACGCAGAATATTTACGTCTTAAAGCGGTGTAACAATGTCGCGTGCAATTATCTCTACAGTTTGGATTAAAGTCTTCGATATGAAGCGATGACAACACATATGCACGCACTAGACTCTCAAAGGGCTTTCTACATGAACGGTGAAATTGAGAGGCAGATATCCGGGCGTGCGATTTCTCTTGTGCAATCAAGAGAGGATTTGGAACGGTGGTCTTGAAAGTTTCAGTGTTGTTGAGAGAAGATTTAAGTGGTGAAAATCTCAGTACATTTCTCTTTTTATAATAATAGTTTGGTGTGGTGTGGCTCCTCGTTGTCAGATTTTTTTAAATTAAATTTTGATATGTTTTTTCTGTGATTATTTTATTGTATGTTCTTGATTTTATTTTAAATTTCTCTAATCAGTGTGATCCTAATTTCTGTGGTGTGGCTTTGTTTGTAAACCGATCGAAGCCCTCACTATTTGCATCCCAACAAACAACACTCAAATCCTTAATATTACATCATAATTACAACTATTTGTAACTTTTTAAAAGTGAAATAAACATTTATTATTTATATTTTTATGAAAATAAAGTGTTATAACTGTAAATATCAATATCAAGTGTTAGATATGTAGATACATAGAAATTGTGTGGTATGTATGAAAATTTTCCAAAAAAAAAAAAACACATTAACAAGTACTATGATAATTGGAACATGTTAAGTTAGAATCTTCTGATTTATTTATATGATCAAAATAAAATTATATTTAACAGAAGAAATATAAGAAATTGTATGAAAACTACAAGGCTTGAAAAAAAAACCTTGATTTATGATACCCTCTAAATTTTCTTGTACTTGGTAGGAATATAAGATTATTTTATACTTTTTAGAAGTGTAAAAATTTCTATTCTTTAATGTAATTACAAAAAAAAATTTTACCATAGATAAAAATCTCTAACTTATTATTATTTATTTTTTGTATCTATAACTCTATGATATGTTATAAATATATAAATTCTTCTAATATTGTACAAAGATTATGATTTCATGGTGATGTACACATACACATTAATTTTGATATGATTATGACACTGAAGAATTATAATTAGCTATTAGATCTGCTAATATATAAGAGTTTAATGCTATTTTTGTAAATTTCGCAAATTAAACCAGCGAGAATGTGAGAAAACATGCTACCACTCCAGAAAAATCAAAACCACCAAAAAGCTAAAAACACACACTCAACAAAAAGAGGGGGCATTTACCCGAGAAATCTTCCGGCAATCGGCCGGCGGCGTCAAGTTGATCGAATTTGTACAGAGCGTAGAACGAAGAAGCAGATTCCGTCCACAAAGACACGGCGGGAACATTCCTCTTCTCACATATTCCAGCAACCCAAGGCAAAAGCGCGTCTCCGATGACAACATCGGCCGGCGGGTTGAGCTCGTCAAGCACTCGCTGAACTGGATCCGCCATTTTAGACATGACGGAGTTGAAGAATTCGGTGTACTTGCTGCCGCGCGTGCGTTCGGATGGAAGGACGTTGGGGATGGAGCGGATCTGGAGGTTGGAGGGTAGGGATGGGGATGGATGATCGGAGCTGATTATGTTGAGCCATTCTTCTGTGACGATGATGGTGACGGTTAGGGTTTTGGGGGAGAGAAGGAGGCAGAGAGAGAGCATGGGGTTTATGTGGCCGCGGCCTGGGAAAGGGATGGTTACTATATGGCTTGGTGGGGAAGAAGTGGTCGGGGAAATCAGATCGGGTCGGTCGCCGGAATCCATTTCTCCGCTCTGGTCAGCAACAAGTAGCCGTGGTGAGCATCGGTAATGGGGTTGATGCAAGGAGAACAATTTATGTGCATTTGGAAGATACATAATTGAAGTGAATTTCAAATATTTAAGTTCTTAAAATTCATTTAAATTTTAACAATATTTTATTTTCACCAAACCAAATATCAAAATTTTTAAATTTAAAAGACTTGAATTTCATTTAATTTAGAGAAAAGTAAAATAATAAATATTTAATATCACTATTAATATAATTAATTTGTGATATTATGTTTCATTTTAATTTAATTATTTTGTTATTTTAAATATTTATTTTAGCATTCTAAAATAAATTAAATTATATACTTTTATTTCATATATTTTCCCTTTATTTTGTTTTATTGAAATTAAGACATCAATAAAATAAAATTAAATAAAAATAGAAGAAACTGGATGTGCCTTCACAGATTATGTTATAGGTTCTTGTGGGAAGTTCATCATAACCTTTTTTTTAAGATTTAATACCTAACACACGTCTAAACTATAACATGTGAATCAAAGAAATACTTGCGTTTCAATATTTCCTTAAATGGAATATTAAGCAGTTTTTTATGAATTTTAATCAAGCTCTTCATTAACCACATCATTAGCATGGAGCTGCGGGCCCACCCACCTCAATGTTTTCCGAGATAAATGCAATATGAAATAAAATCAAAGATTTTACCCTTCTTGATTAATTTTAGTTGAGAAGATTCTAACCAAGATGTAGTTAGTATATCTTATCTCAAATTTTCTCCACCTCGTAAACCAAATAATGAACTTATCAGCATTAAAATTCCTGTATCATCAAGTTTCTGAGTGTTATATATGAAATGTTCTAACATTTGAAATAGAGATCATTTGGGATAACAAAAGGGATATATATATATATATATATATATATATATATATATATATATATATATATATATATATATATATATATATATATATATATATATGAAAAGAATTGTGTTATCTTGTTGGCCCCGTCGTTGTCCCACTCATCTGTGAATTGCACACAAACGTAAAAGAATCTGCGAACGGGTTATCCTGCATTCAAGGAAAGTTAGTACACTTTGACCCCTCCAACATAAACAATTTTTTTTTGCCTCCCAGACACGATCTAGTGTGTCTTCAAGCGTTTCTTTGCTCCTGATTATTGGGAGGTCATTTCCCTTCTAACTGATGACACAGGTCAGTGGTAGCTTCATGCTGGTGAGAGGGAAGAGACTTTTGTAAATTTTACTTTGGCTTATTTGAATCTCATTTGACAATCCTGGCATTACTTCATTGTTGCTCGTTTACTCGCTACCACCAGTCTCACTGATGTTACTACGGATAGGGTTGTTCTAAAATTTTGTATTTAGATGGGTAGAGCTATAGATATAGGGATCATCCTCCACCAGTCCCTCATGCACATTGCTAGTGGTCCAACCACTGTATGTTTAGGATACCCCTGCATTATTTATGTCGTGTGTCATAGGGAGGGGTTGTTGGAGGGAGTGGAGATGAGATGATCGCGCCATAGAAGGTGATCTGCAGGACCATCTTTTCTTCTGTTAACTTTGTGTAGTATTCGTCCTGTGAGAGTGGAGATACCTCCTCAAGGCATCACGAGGCATCATGTCAAGAACCTTCAAATGCCAAGGTGATGAGGTGTTTGAAGGACATGAGCTTGGAGGTTCACGACACCCACATGCAGAGCAACACTAGTTTTAATATGGATACATGCATGGCTGCATTCAAGAGGTGCAGAGATCAATCTGTTAGTGACATTCCCTAATGTGCCACCTTCGAGATTTATGTTCCAAAGGATGATGACATGGAGGAGACCGGTGGTGATCAGGCAACTCTAGTATTATTGTGTGCTTGTACTTTGTGAGGGGCTTACACCTAGTTATGTGCTTACACCCTTAAAGCCAGTGAAGTGTAGTCTAGGAGGTCATGGCAATGGCTTGGGCAACTATTGCATTGTTAAGTGTCTTGTATCGTGTGTTTGTGTGTTGTTGTCCCTGTTATATTACATGACTAGTTTTTTTTTTTTTGAGGGGCTACTGCATTGTTGTATGACTGCTCGTGTAAGTTCTACCTATCTTTTGGTGCATTTTTGCCCCTGTTGATTGCCTATGACATATTTCTATACTTGTTTGATTTTCATTTATAGAGAGACTTGTCTGCAGTACATTTTTACCTTTTTGGATTGTTTTACATAATGATTTTTATACTGTATTTTTTAAGATGCATGAGACCACTTCTGAATCCTCTTTTTTTCTGTACTTATTTGCTTTTTAATTTATTGTTACTTCATGTCATTCATATGTTGGAAAGAATCAAGTTTGGCGGAGAGAAATTGTATCTTTTTACGAACATAAAAATATGTCACATAGCTCAGTAAAAAATTCAATATTCACAAGGTAACTCTTGCTAGAAATTCTAAGTTATTTGAGCTGCTTATCAAAAATATTTTAAAAGAGAATAAATATTAGTTAGGAAAGATTAACTTTATTGATTCAACAGTTAGTTTTCAAAACTTAACCAACTTCGATCTTTGCTTACATAAATCTATAGATAGTAAATAAGTTGTAATTTAAATATTAAGTAACAAACAAAAAATGTTTTCAAGTCAAATGTAGTTAAGTTTACCCAGCTTAATGTTAACTTAATTTTTAACCAATAATACAACCAAAAGGTGTGAAATTAAACTATCATTGATAAAATTAATTACTTTAAAAAAAAAAGAAAAGAAAAGATAAAAGTCAAAAAGTGAAAGGCCCTGAGAAGAAGTTTGAGGTTGTCACAACAAAAATTCAAGAAAAAAGGAAATCAAAACGGTATTTAGTGGGATTTGAGTGATAAAGATTTCATGATAATTTAATAGAACCCCTTTAAATTATTTTTAAGGAGAAAAGTAAAATAATATTAAATTGACTAAATCCATTCAAATTAGTATGAACAACATTTGAAGTTAGTGAAAGATATTTTAAATAACACCAATTTGAGAATCCATGGGTTTTCTTAAAAGGTTGGAAAGCAGGGAATTAAGGAAAAGATCAATTTGTTAATCAGTAAAGATAATTGCCTAAATGACATTTAAACATTTTTTATTTCACTTTGATAAAAAAGTTAAATAGTTAGAAACCCTAAAGGAGCACCACTTATTCTTATAAGATTTCAACTGAGTTATTATATTACATGAGGGCAACTAATAGAGCAAGTTTGGGGTTATCTGCATGTGTCTTATTTACGTGATTTCACCTACATTTTATTGATTAGTGCTTAGGATTTAGCCATTAGACTTTCCCATTGTCTATCCTAGAAGACTAGAGATGGAACTTACCTTTATAGAAATTCAAACCACCTCATA
>NEWO01000261.1:412426-461296 GCA_003013225.1 Phalaenopsis aphrodite
TTATTAGAAATAAATTTTGAAAAATAAATACAATCAATAATAAATACTTTTAAATGTAATTAAACAAAAATGTGTTTTTTCTTAGAAAGATTTTCTTCATATCTCAGAATTGATGAAAAAAAATGAGAATAAATAAGATTAAATCAACATGTGAGGTAATAAGTTATCTTGCAATTTCACGGTGTACATCAAGAATATTCCAGGATGCATCCCGATGAGATCCAATGATCCAACAGGAAGAAAATACAAGAAAGAAGGACCCAATGACAGAAATCCAAGAAACCTCATTTATCCAATGAGATGCAACCATCTGAGTCAATGGTGAAGGTTAGCGGAGTTGAAAAAAAAAAACAATCTAGGTCAGACCTATATGGACAGATTATACTTGAACAGGTGGATCAACACCCAGGTTAATCACTACTGGGAAGCCGAGCGAAAGTATCAATCTACCCCATTTTAGATCCAATTTTAGGAAAGAATATGGTTTATCACCGAAACCAGGCATCCTACGAATGCCCTCGAGTTTGCTTCTTTGAGACCAAGATTTAGCCATATAACAAAGCCTCACAATTGTCTCGAAGGAACTCCTTTGTCAATGAATAAGCTACTGCAAAGTTATAATGATCACCAACTGCTCAGTAATCATGTCTCGTTATGCCGATAAGAAGTCCTCATATAGGAATCAGCAATCAATAGTAAAACTAGACCAAATGATCGACAAAACCCAACCGACCGAGCCAGTCTTGCACACTTGAAGCTCATAGAGTCTAGCCAACCGACTACATTGACTCAGTCAAACTCAATCAAGTAGACTAAATCAATATTACCTAGCAAAAGTTATGACAAGCCAACTAACCCAATCAAAGGACATTCGATCAAGAGGCTAGCATATATAAAATACCTAAAACAACTTATAATAACCCATTTGAGGAGGGGCCAATATGCAAAATCATATATCATTCACCCCCATCTATAAATAGGGAGATTATTTAATGAGAAATAGTTAATAAACAAGACATTTTACTGTTCATTTTCTCTCTCAATCTTTATATTTCTCTCTTTTTTTACACTATAGCCATTGGAAAGTGATTCACTGAAAAATTAGGATTCAACTTCCTAAAATATGCGTTGAGCATGGATTGTGTCATAGACACGAAGATAAGCAACATACGGAGAGGAAACCCGCAACAATGACACTAGTATCATTGAGTGTGCTAGAGTGTTTTTTAACAAGCGAATAAAGGAAAATAAGTATCAGATGTTGAATACCATCTAAGAGGCATTGATGGGAAAGGAGCAACATCCTCGAGAAGTAAGAGAGGACACCCGATGGCAAAAGGGCAAACTTAGCTCTTGATAGAGAAGGATATTCCCGATACTTCGATAATGCTAAGTCAGCACTGATCAATAAACATTAGTTCGGGCGTACTAAAGCATTCCATAAGCTGGATAATTTGGAGAAGAAGCACTCATCACCATGTTCAGGTGGCTAGAAAGCACAAAAAAATTGAGAACAATGTGGCATATATCCAGACAGTTGTGTCATTCTAGCTACTGAATCAACTATAAAATCATATGGTTATGGAGGCACTCAACCTAATTGGGTAGGTGCCCTGGAATGTCCGAAGACATGATACTCTCTCACCAAAACTGGCCTAATAGCACATAAGGTCTAAGAGGTATGAAATGACTGAAAAGCTAGATACAATAATAAGTTCACATGAAAGAGCCGAATAGATCGTCATATAGCTTGAAAAACATTATAACAAATGGTTACAAGACTGAAAGCATCGAAAGACGAGGTATCCTCATAAAAGAGCCAACTCTAAGGTCACATGGCTAAAAAGCTAAAAAGCATCCAAAGACGAGATGTTCTCATAACAGAGCCAACTATAATGTCATATGGCTTGAGAAGCACATAAATATAATAGCTAAAAAACTAATAGATACTCTTAGAAAAGAACCGACTGAAATGTCATATGGTTTGAGAGATGTAAAAACTAAGTGGCTACAAAAACCCGAGGTGCCTCAAAATGAGGTCTTATCATCAAGGGTCAGCCAAGTGAAGGCGATAGTTCTATTGATTGGAGCATCAAATGATTAGGGTAATATGTATCTTGATCAAATAGTCTAGGAGGTATGCATCTTGAATATACATCAAATAGAGTAGGAGGTATGTATCCAACTATACATAACTTTTGGCGCAGGAGGTATTTATCATGACAAAAAATTGAATGCGTAACCATACGACTCTATGGCCTGAGGTGTCACACTCATAGTGTACGTTGGATGCATGAAGTGATCTGATAAGGAGGAGGCACTCCTCTCAAAGGGTATCAATCTCTGCTGATCGAGATAACCTTATCAAATATTAAAGGAAATACATGTGTCAAAGAGCTCTGACAAGACATAGATTAGTGGAAAAACTGATACAACATGCCACTTGACATGACTGATAGAATGAACCAAGCTGATTGAGAGCATAAAAAGAGCAAGAGGTAGGTATCCTACCCATGAACAACCATAATGGCAAGATAACATAAGGTATTACACTCAAACATGGTTGGAGATCAAAGTGCTCCAACAAAACATGGATCAGTGGTTGAACAAATGCGACATGTGACTCGACTTGACAAATATAACAAACTAAAATAGTTTAAACTATTAAATAAGACAGGAGGTAGCTATCCTGCCCATGAGCAACCATAACGACAAGATAACCTGATGTATTATGCTCAAACACAGTTGAACATCAAAGTGCCCTGACAAAACATGGATAGTCAGTAAAACCAATATGATATATGACTTGACTTGACATATAAAAAAATCAAAATAGTTAAGAAATGTTAGATGCAAGAAGCGATCCCGTGATGAGAGATGCTTCTCTCAAAAGACATCTATCTCTACTAATCAAGGTAACACTATCAATCAACAAAATGTAGTTGATCATAAAAGTGCTATGAAGAACATGAATTAGTGGTAAAACTAATATGACATGTCATTCAACTTGGCCAACAAACCCAACCAACACAGTCAGGAAAAAAAATAAAGTTATATATTCAGAATGATATAATCATAAGAGATCTTCCACAAGCACTCAGGAGATAATTTTCGCTAAGGATTCTCCCATTTTCAGTCATCCAATTCTTGTTGGGGAGGCATCAATTATCTCGATGCAGACATAGTTTAGTTATCTGATTGACATAACATGCCATCAAACAGGGTGGTTGGGCTCTTACTTGCTGTTCTTGTAAGTAAAAAGAAATTGTGTGATATAGATATAACATTTGCTAATCTCCAATGACAAAATACATTATAATTTTGATGTGATGGGCCTGAGTCTGTCTTTTCCAAAACAAAATTGGAGTTGGCCCATATGGTAGCGCGGGAAAGTGAAAACATTTGGCGGCTGCGTGGACGTACATAAGCTGCCACTCTCTAATATCATATGGCAGTTTGTATAGCGAATCCGGACTCGTCGGTGACTCTTCCACGCTACATATGTAGCTACATGTCTAAAGTCATGGTGCACTATCAGTCCGTATTTAACCCAGAAAACGCATTTCTCACACTGGTGTGGTCAGGGAACAGAGGACTGGAGTCTTCGGCTTCTATCCTTCTGAAGAACACCCTTACAGTTGATCGGTGATTGTCTGACCAGCGATGGCGAGGCCGAGGAATCCTTCGGATATATCGGAGGAGGAATCTTCTAGCGTTTCTCTCTCCTCCTCGGAAGCGGAAGCGATGCAGGACGGCGTGACGGCGGAAGACGAGGAGGAGCTCGAAGCGGTGGGGAGGACCGCGAGCCCTGGCGACGAGGAGGATAATTCTCATTCGACGGACGATGACGCGGCTGCAGACAGGACCGACGGTGAGGATGAGGTATGTTTTAAGCGGGTTGGTTTTTTGGCGGTGATGGACTGTTCCATGCTAGGTTTTTCTGCAGATTTCTATGGCTTAGTCAGTAATCTTACGGATTAATGTGTTTTTTCTTGGCTACTAGATTTTTGGTTTTGATATATCGTTCTGTTGGTGCAAATTAAGCAGCGAAACTTGCGTGAGTGGGTTGTTTTACATGTTTATATCTTGGTCTAGATGTGTTCATGGTTGTAACTGCAAGCAAAAGAGTCGAAGATGTGTTTCAGTATGATTCTTTGTTTCTTGATGCTGCAAGTTTTTTTGAAGGCTGTTCTTTGTTGGCGAATGCACTGTCTTGTGTTAGAAGTAATTTGAAGAATTTGCTCTCATCTGCTGCATGAGCTTCCCATGCTAATTAATTGATGTAGTTGGGCCAATAGTTCACACCTAGCTACTGTTATTTATTATTATTATTATTTGGTGATTATTTTATGGTTCAAAGCCCAAATAAGAGAAAAAATGTTTTGGCTCTGTTCACGCTATTTTCAGTTATGATTCCAAGTATCTGCCATATTGCACCATCAACTGTGTTTTTCCATTTACATCATTCCCTTTCAGTTATTTTTAATGATGCAATTTTGTTTGATATAGATTGTGGGCAAATGGATGTGCCAAGTCTGCTTGTGAATGCCATTCTTTGAACAGCTGATACTTTATTTGCCTAGCTTTTTCTGCTACTGCATTTATTTATGTACTTGTCAAACTACACGGCATGTTTTGGTACTAAAACCTAGCATTTTGTTTGTATAGTATTCTATCATCTTCTTTCCATATGTAATTTGCTTCTGAGGAACTTTCTTCTGTTTTTAGGACATGTGATCCTTAGATTAATTTGTTTCCAGGTTGAGGAAGAATCCTTGAACAACGAGGTTGGCAGGCGTGAAAAAGCTCGTCTTAAGGAAATGCAAAGGTTGAAGAAGCAAAAAGTTAAAGAGATTTTGAGTGCACAAAATGCAGCCATTGATGCTGACATGGTTGGTTATGTTCTGCTGGAGTAGTCTAAATTATTTATTTGATTTGCTTGTGTTTGAGTCCATTCAAACATCTTCTATAGACCTTTCTATTGATATCAATTTTGAAGCATTTTGCTGCATGCACAATCAGTGCTAGTGAATGATAAATTTGTAGATATAAACTTGTTTGCTTCTGTCACTTGTTTTTGTTGTATTCAATGCTTCTTTTTCTGCATTTTATTGATATTATATCCATTGGCAGAATAATAAAGGGAAGGGAAGGCTGAAGTATCTCCTCCAACAGACTGAAATATTTGCTCATTTTGCTAATGGAGTTCAATCTGCATCTCAAAAAAAACTAGGAGGACGGTAATATTGTTTACATTCTCTTTTGGAAGATAAATAAACATTAGAGAACTTTCAAGAAACTATTTTTTTGTATTAACAAAAAGATCTTAAAAAATCTCTGGTGGCTAGCTTGGCTTATCTGTGATACTAATTTTGAAGCCAGCCTTTATACTTTTAGTTTAATTCTGTTTTAATTTTTGTCAAGAACTTTTTTGGAAACTGTTCATAGATATTGATGAAAAAAGGGCAGAAAATGTCTACTGGCTACGTTGGTTTATCTCTGATATTAAAGCATAGACTAACTATTGTACTATTAATTCTTCTGTTACATTTTTACCACATTCATAGTGGCCGCCATGCTTCAAAACTAACTGAGGAGGAGGAAGATGAAGAGTATCTTAAAGAAGAAGAGGATAGTCTTGCTGGTGCAGGAGGGACACGGTTGGTGTCACAACCATCTTGTAAGCTTTCTTTCTGATATTGTTTTAGTTAATCCATTTATTTGTATTTGCAAAAGTGCTAAAGTTGCCTGCTTTTATCCAAAATTAACTGAAAATATTTGAAAACACAATATTAAGACATTGTATACTCATCTTGCATTAATAAGCAAAAATATTATCTTTCATCATATCTGGATGTCATTGAAAGCGGGTCAGAAAAGAGTTATGGAGCCTGTTAGAGTAATCTGCGAAGTTATTGATATTATTATGTTTTTGATAAAATTATCACTTAAAAAGCAATGGAAGATAACTATGCCATTGACTTTCTTCATCACTGCATGCCAGAGCCATGGTTGGGAAATGTACCATTATTTAGGAAAGATGCTAAAAAAACTTTTTCCTGCTTTGCCCTTTAGGTCCTCTATTTATTAGGCTAACAGACAACCCTAAGTTGTTCCATAGTTGGAATTAGTTTGATGATCATGATGATTCTTTTTGGTTATAGAAGTTTCAATCTTTTCTTTCTTTTAATTCTCCACCTTAGTGTGTCATTGATTGGCAAATTAATAGTAAAGCCAAGCAACACTCAGAATTTTTACCTACTTAGATATTGAAAACTTCGCTTAACTAAAAGAGTTGCATTTTATTTTCTTAAATATGCCGTGCCAGTCAATGACATATTTGAGGACATTAGTACTGGAATTTTGTGTGTTATAACTTTGTTGAGGTAAGTTGTAGAAGAAACTTGAACTATGTTAAAAGCTATTAGTTCATTGCTTTTATATCCTTGGTGAATGTTATCTTTGAAACAAATTTCATGATGGATTAATTGTATGGCGCTAACACTTTCTCTTATTGCTTCTTGATTACTATTAAGTTTTTTTGAATCATACTTGGTGATTATGATGGATCCACTAAGCTAAAATTTTGAAAGCTAACACTGGGCGAACAAAATGTTGGGAGGGTGCGTTTATACTTCTATTAATCTTTTGGATGAAATAACTTGAAGCATTTATTTATCCTAATTACTCTCCTTTATTAATCTGTAATATGTTGGACCCAAATCTACATTTAGTCCAAACTTAAGTCTATGAAGTTAGATCTTATTCATGAATTTAAAAAGATATTTATTTGATTATGATTATTTTTTTAAAACTAAATTTGATGATAGGATTGATTTGATTATAGACTAAAGGATATAGTTGGTTTTATTTTAAATTATATATCATAGTTTTTTAAGATATTTATGATGTCATCTTTATTGTTATGAATTAAATTAATTGATATTCTCTTTTTCTCTCTTGTATAATGAGTTGCTCTTTGGGAAATTTCTATGCACGTTTTCTTTTATCTTTTAGATCTCTTTCACTCATGGCAACATAGTTTCCGTGATTAGATAATCCTGTTCTTATGAGACTGTAAGTTCTTTTATCTTTCAATTGTATTATATTCTTTCTTTAACTTTATCACCTCTTAGTGTGAAGTTTACATATATCAGGAAAAAAATGTTTGGGGAGGATGGTTTTAGGTGGTGGGAATAATTGAGAGGGATATTTTTCCATGTGTTGCAACGTAGGGTAGAGGGTTTGGTGATTAATTTAGTGGGATTGGCTGGGGCGAAAAGTTGATGGGACTCTGGAATGATTCAGAATGGATTTTATTTGGAAATAATTTGATTAGTGTGGTGGTTGATGCTGAGGCCTAGCTAGGTCTTGCTGGGAAGGTAGCCGAGAGGTTGAAAGATTGTTGCGGTGTTGATTTAGGTAATGGGGGTTAAAATTTGTGGCTTGGGATTGAAGAAGAGAGCATCAAGAATAGTGCATCTTGTGAGGAGGATCCATAGTCCTTGTTTGCGGAATTGATTCTAGGTTTGGTTATGAAGCTTCTGGGAAGGATAGAATGTGGAAATGAGGTTGAGATGTGTTAGTGGGAGTTCAAACTTTGAGCTTGGATGTTTGAGGCTTTGTGGATCGGGGTAAAATTTTGAGAGAGAGAGAGAGAGAGAGAGAGAGAGAGAGAGAGAGTTTGTATTTGGATGAAGTGGTGATGGATGTTGGCTTGTGGATGTGTAAACAGTGTGCTGAAGTTGAAATTAAATTAAGATAAATAAGAGCAAGAAAGAAAAAGTGACTCATCAAAGATTTAAGATGATTTTCTTGCTATCAAGCTTTCAAATAGTTTATCAAACCCCATGAAGTAAGATTTAAGAAAAACAACATTAAATTTTTATTTCAACAAAAAAAAAAAAATCATATATAAGCTAAATTTTTTTTTAAGCCATTATTTTTATTCAAAATTTAAATTAATAAAGGATGGCAGTGAAAATGTTGGTTGATCTAACTAAATAGGGAAGCTGGGTAATGTGGAACTTTGAATTATTAAGGTAGCGGGGTTAATGTTTTTGAATTAGAGAGCATTAGAGTTGACTTTCTTTGGATCAAGCCTTTCATGAGGAGTTGAATTTTGTATCATGTTTTTTCACTTAAAATATACTTGATCATTGTCAAGTTTTGGTTGGTCACCTTGAGAAATCAATTCATGGACATGCACATTTTATCACATTCTAATCAACTACCATCAACTAATAAAGTGTTGATTTTATAATAATTAATTATTATTAAAGTCTCAAAATACATTAATTAATCACAATAGACTTAGAAGTAGAAAGAATAATTACATAAAACTCAAAGTTCTTGTTGTTTTATGTCAACTCTATCTTGCTTATAATTATGCTCTATAGAGTTGAATTGATGTGGTCAACTGCAACATCAATAGAATCTTGCTCCAAGTACCTCCAATCATGCTAATATGGAGTGTTTATTAGTGTTGGCAAGCCTATTTTTGTACTCAACAATGCGAGTGATCTATTTCTTGATTTTTGTTTAATCTATAAAATATAAAGTTTTATAGGTCCTTGAAATGTTAACAAATTAATTATACTGAAATGAAGATTAAGAATGACAAAAATAAAAACTTACGTAACAAAAATGTGCATTTTTTAAAATCTAAGGCAGGCCTTGTGGCCATTCTCAGCGCAATTTCAAATAAAAATGTTTCGAGGCATACATCTTGAGTAGCTCAGGCGAGGTGTACACCTCATAATGGTTGAGGTGCGCCTTGTCACAATTCCGATGAGGCGTGCACCTCTCGTGCCTAGCTTTTTTTTTTCCCTCTATATTTGATAGTTCAAATATGAATCAAAGTTGCACTCTCACGCACAAGAGTTCCCCTTTACTCAGTCAAGCTTCCTAACGTAATTGCTCGTTGCTTTTGCTATTGGCGTTGCCATCACCACTCACTCCTTTCGTAGCTGACATCTCTGTCGCTACTTGTTGCTTCCACTACAATTGTCACCTTTTTCTGCTGTAATTGTTTGTTGCTCCTATTGAAGCACTTAACATGTATTGCCCCTGCTGTCATCGCTCTCTTCAATTGCTTGCACTACCCGCACCCCCACCACGAACACTACAAACTGGCCCTTTTGCCATTGTTGTTGTTAGTTGCTTTTATTGTCACCACCATCACCTATTTTTGTGGTTTTTGATTATTTATTGTAGTTCTTATTTATATATATGGATGCTATTATATTGGTTAGATGTTAGGAGTGAGAGATGTCTATTATGTTAATTGATATTGTCTTTATTATTTTATATTACTTACATGTCATGTTTTGTATTTGTTTAATGATTTGATATTTTGGCGTTTACTTTATGTTTTTATTCTGTATAAGTTATATGATATTTTGCGGGCTACAAATGTAATTTTTTTATTTTTTATCATATTAGAATGTCAATTTCTTTTTTTAATACACATAGACACACACACATTATATTATTTGTGTATTATTTTTATCCCCTTTTTTGACTTGTTAAATTTGTGAATTGTGAGCTTTATGCCCGTAGACCATCTTGAGGTTTTTGCCTTGCCTGGCTAATGAAAAATGCTTCAATACTTAGTTGTGCAATTTTAAACATTGACCACGGGGGCCAATTCCCTTATGTAACATATAATATTCGAATGTTGTTGTGGGGAACATCAAACATGAAATAAAACGCGGTCATCATCAACATACTCAAATGAACGGTAATTTTGATAAATAATTATAACATATTTGGCATTGTTAATGCTATCTTTATGTAGCACAAATGAATGCGAGAATGCCATTGAAGTTACATGCTAATGATAATGTTGATGCGTACAAATGATGATGATGTTGATTAAGTGTTTTAAAAAATAATCCATTTATGGTACCTTGTAAATCATGGTGATTAATATGGCTCAAGTGCTTAGACATTGGTAGCCTAATAATATGGTTCATAAGGTTCTAAATCACATAGAAATGGCAATTTAACAGGTAATTTTGTAGGGTTTTTGTTTGATATAATAGCTTATTGGTTCAAGCAAATGATAGTTTGTGTACCTTATGTATTGAAGGTATATCATTCCTTTTCTTAGGAAGAATGTGTAGTACATCAGCTCTTATGGCAAGTAATGTATTCCTACAAACTATTGGGGCAGGTTTATCGGAAGCATTTAAATGGATTGTGGTCTAGTAACGTTAAATTTGAATTACACAGATGTTCTAAGGTTGTGTCAAGTGATGTATCATCTCAAACTATTTGAGTTGTTGTATTTGTGATATATGATATTCTTTAGTGCATTTTCTTAACTAGATGGATTAGTTGATGAGTTGGCCATTGCCAATCTATGAAGCACAAAACTTGTGTTTGTATTGAACATTTGTTGGAAATGTACATTACTCAAGCATATGTTCTACACTTTAAAAATTGTGTTTGACGTGGCCTGATATGGGTTGAAAACTGTTTACCACATGAAAAGACACCAAGACATGAGTGTTAAAACTATATAAATTTTGTGTAACACGTGAAGGGCGTGCGGGTGAAATAGCATTCTATTTGTATTTATCTTGTGATGTTAATGGCTCTTTCACGTGTGCCTTAATAGTCTCTTTGCATTTTTTTCCACTTATAAAGTGTAGCTAGCGATCTTCACTTGGATAGGTGCCATAAAGGGAGATTCAAAGTTTGTAGGTATTGCTTTTGATCACCTTATTCTTTGATCACCACTAATGTCGTGGCCTTCATGAGAAAAAATGCAACTAGAAAGTTTCAACTTTGATAAGACCATTGATGGGGATTCATTGTTTATGAATAAAGCTTTAGATCCTCTGTGCCTATTCCCTTTGATGAATTATTAATAGAGATCTATATTTTACAAGCTTTTGTGGCTTCCTTCATTTGTTAGTGCTTTCTATGCACTAATTGAAGTCTTTATTTTGCGTCTACCATTTTCTCGTTAGTCAATGAAGTTCTATTGACATTTTTTTGTTACAAACTTACAATTCTTGTATTCAATTACTTGATAAGTGGCTTCAAAAGATTTACAAATCAAACATTTTACATGAAATTATCTAAGGCAACTCATAGTTTCATTTGCTTATTGATTTATATGGTTTATTTTTCCATTGGATAAATATTTCTAGGTATACCTATTTAAGTATCTTGGATTTAGCATTGAGAATGCTAATACTCATGTAATAAAGATAAAAAAAAGCCTTTATCCCACTAAGTGGGGTTGGCTACATGATTCCTTTTCTCTATTACATCCTATTGAGTTTCATATTTTCTTCAAATTCTAATAGATTAAGATCATTTTTTATACAATATGCCCAAGTTTTTGTAGTTCTATTGCCTTTCTTAACATAAGTCGAATATAAAACATCTATTCTTCTAATTGGATCATCAAATGGTCGATGTTTAATGTTACCAAACCATCTAAGACAACTCTCTAATTTTGTTCGCCATTGGAGCTATACCAACCCTATGACGGATATATTAATTTCACAATTTATCTCTGATTGTAAAGCCACTCATCCACCTAAGCATTCCCATCTCGACAACACTTAACTTAGTTTGATGCTTTTCTTTTAAAGGTCAATATTCAATGCCATAAAGCATTGTGGGTCTCACCATTATCTTATAAAAATATTCTTTCAGTTTAAGCGGTACTTTTTTTATCACAAAATAGGCGAAACATTCCTCTACTTCAACCACCCCACTTGAATTCAGCTAATGACATCCCCAAATATATCACCATCAATTTGAATAATAGACCCAAGATATCTAAAGCATGCACACCTTTAAACAATTTTATCACCCATAGTTACAACTCTATCACTAGACCAACTACTAAAATTTCATTCCATGTATTTAGTTTTAGTTCTACTCAATCGAAGACCTTTAGACTCCAATGCAGACCTCCATAATTCAAGTTTTTCCTAAGCTTTTTCTCTAGTCTTATCCATAAGAAGTATATCATCAGCGAAAACCATACACCAAGGTACATCCCTCTGTAAATGTCCGATAAGTGCAATCATAACTAAAGCAAAAAGATATGGGCTTAAAGCTGATTCTTGATGCAATCTAACTGAAATAGGAAAATATTTGGTCAATCATTCTTCTGTTCGAACACAATTAACAACTCTAGTATACTTATCTTTAATGACTTGAATATAGTTCATATCAACATCTTTCTTCTCTAGAACTCTATATATTTTGGAAACATATCGTAAGCTTTTTCTAAATTAATAAAAGTTATATGTAGATCCTTCTTATTCTCTCTGCACTTCTCCATCAAACCTCTCAATAAATGTATAACTTCCATAATAGCCATAAATTCAAACTGGTTATGAGAAATTTTTGTAATACTTATTAACCTATGTTCAATTACCCTCTCCCATAACTTTAAAGTACGACACATCAACTTAATACCACTATAATTTGCAAACTTTTATGCATTCTCTTTATTCTTAAAAAATGGAGACCAAAATACTCTTCCTCCAGTCCTCAGGCTTCTTTTTAGTTTTTAAAATATTATTAAAGAGTTTTGTAAGCCAATAAACTTAATTCTCCTAAATATTTCCATATTTCAATTATAATTTTATCAGGTCCTACAGACTTTTCACCATTGGTTTTTTTTAAAGCCTCATCAACTTCTTTTTTACTAATGCAACGATAAAAATGAAATATTTTATTAGTATTAACGATATTAAGATCACTAAGGTTGATTGTATTTTCAGAAAATTCAATGAAAAAGTTATCAAAATAACTCACCCACCTATATTGAATATCATTTCCTATGAAAGACACTTTTTTATTTTCATTTTTAATACACTTTACTTGAGTTATATTTTGACTTTTCTTCTCTCTTTATTTGGCTAGTTTATACATATATTTTCGATCCATCTTTTGTATTAATATATTATAAAGATCTCTAAAAGCACAATTTTAGCGTCATAGATTTTTTATTAGACTTCCTACAGGTCATTTTATATTTTTCCGAACTCTCAAGCTTTTACTTTTAAACTAATTTTTATGAGATAACTTCTTATATTTTATCTTTTATTGCACATTGTTACTCCAATTATTTTTATTTATAGGAACTTTTTCTTTTGATTTTCAAAGTAAATTATTTGCCACTTGTTTAATGGTTTTCGTTACTTTATCCGACATTAAATTTGATTCTTCATGAACACCCCAATTCTTGAAATCTTGAGATTTACTAATAAAAATAATTTTATTTGTGTCTTTTAGGTGCCCCCATATAATTCTATGATAATGATTTCTAGTATTTTTTATTTTACAACTATTCCTCTCAAAATCCAGAACTAATAATCGGTGTTGAGTACTTAAATTCTGACTTGGAATTACTTTACAATATATACATTCTCGTTGTTCTCTTCATCTCATAAGAAAATAATCAATGTGTTTTGTTAGATCCATTATTATAAGTAATAATATACTCTTCTATTTTCTTGAATAAAGTATTAACAATAACAAAATTATACGCTAAAATAAAATTTAACATGAATGTACCTTCTTCATTAATCACTCAATAACCGTAGCCACCATAAATATTTCTAAAATCATTTACCACTCTACCGACATGTCCATTTAAATCTCATCCAACAAAAATTCTTTCTTCAAGAGGTATCATTTGTATTAAGTTTTTTAGGTCATTCAAGAATTTTTTTAGAAGCTATATCTAAATCTTCTTGAGGAGCATAAACGCTTATAATATTAAAAATCTTAGTATCATAATAATTTTAAGGGTTATAATTCTATTAATTTTACAATATTTTCTTTTAAACTCTTATATATAATTTTACTTGCACCATTTCTAGATGATTCTTACCTAAATATCAAAGTTTAAAATTTAAGTTATCAATATTCTTAGTTTTTTCTCCAACTATTTAATATCTTAAATACTTCAGGTATTTTTCTTTCTATGAATCATGATATCAACAAATTCAATTACTTTCCGTGAGAATACCCATATTTCAAGATCTTATCCTAATATTATAATCATGAACTAACTTCTTTACCTGCATCTGTCGGTAATGTGGAAACTTTTGCTTATTTGACACTACACCCAGACGTTGGTGTAGCGACACTTGCACACCTTTCACTGTATCTAGTTCATACAGTGTGTTGCTTCCAGGAGATGCCCTACTATTAACACAATGATACAAAAATTCATGTCATGGTTTTTTGACAAATTTTACGTCGGTTGTCGGTTGTCTAACACAACCCTCCACTTTTCACATCAGGGGCTTGGGACTCGGCAATGACAGTGTTAAATATTCATTAATTCACTTTAAAAGAACAATATCACTCCTTAATAGGTGAAAGAGTATTTGTGCTTGTTAATTTTTTTTTTATCTAGGAGAATCCTATAATTTATTCAAGGATAGATTAAGTTTTGGTTCATTGACCCTGATATATTAATTACAATGAATAATATTGAAATTTTGAAGTTATTAATTTCAATCTTAATGAGCCATCTTATGAAATTAAGTTTTTCATAGATAATGGTGAATGCATTATCGAAGGGAAAATGAATGCTAGTGCAACTTTTTGATCATATCATTTAGTATGTTAATCTTAATTATTTAAGCATCATTCATGACTTAAAATTGCACAATATGAGGCCCTTAGCGTCTTGTAAGTGAAGTGTGGTTTATGGCCTCCTTTGTCAGGTGTCATTGTCTAAAAAATTAAAAGGCGTATGCCTCATATTTAGGATTTAGATTGATTTGAAAAAAAAACTCCAAATAAAGGGAAATTTGATATAGATGTTCCAAAATAGAGAAAATTGGAGAAATAGGCTTGTTTTTGTAATAGTAACACTTCTTATTTTATATTTTGATATTAGTATTATAACTTTTTTTTTTTTTTTGGTGCAGTCGGTTAATTTTAAAATTCGTGCCTTAAAATACCTTATGATGTATTGTAATATGTGGGCATAAAGCATCTCGGTACCTAATTGTATAAGCTTAAACTGTGAGATCATCAATATGCTCATATAATCATATTTTTTTGGCTATTTTTAAAAGGAAATTGTTATTTTTTTTGAAGAATTTTCTTACTTTTAATAAGCAATTTTGTTATTAACGAAATATTTGACTATTGAAAAGGATTAATAAATTTTAATTTTGGAGTGTTGTTGATAAATAACAACTGTTATATGTTATACAATTTTAATTTTTTGTTAATGGTGTTTGTTTTTCTTTATTGGCAATTTTAATGTCTGTGAGTATCATATATACACTGTTTCGTTGTCTGTGTATGTAATTCATAATTACAAACCAGTATTCTTCTCTTAAAGATTTGATTCTATATACTTTAGATCTTATCTTTGTCTTTTAAGACATTGGTAAGAGTTTTTTCATTCATATATTTTTTTTTTGAAGGATATCATTTTGTTTACGGAACGACATCTCACTTTTTTTAGTCTTTGTAATTATCTAGTTGAATGAGCAATAGGCACTTAGTGGTTATAAGAATGGATGTTCTATTGTTTTAGTAAATATTGAACGAATATGGGTAGGGTTTAGATTTGACGTTAGAGAATATGACATTTAAGTGTGTTTTTATTCAATGATACCTTCATCTTCTTTGATTAAATGATGTGCTTTCTTGAAACATATTTTTTTGTTTCCAGTCCTTGGAATCAGAAGCATTTTTCATGCTAGATGAAGGTTGGGATGCATACTGTAAACACAAATGTAATATGATGCTCTCTTTAAAAAATGATGACCATTATAAAATGATTGAAGTATAGGTATATGAGAAATCTTTTGAACCTTCAAATACTAGTGCACCGCTATTTTTCACTTATAAACATATATGCACTACTAAGAGCCAACCTAAAATCAAAGGTTTACTAGTTAAGTCCTAACAAATTAATTCTTTTTCTACATGCCCCACTAAAGTCTCACTCTCAAGCTTGAAATTATGTTTTTCTTTCATTTCGTTTGTCTTCAATCTTTGCTTGCTTGGCAAAAGATTCTCACTCTTACTGCCCTTTATCTCTATAACTTTATTTGTTTTAGATGTTTAACAATTTATCTCGTCTTGTTTTACTTTTACTTTTAATTTTGTTTGATTTTGTGGGTTTGTGAAGCTAAATTTGGCAGTTGGAATATACACGTTTTTTGGCTTTGAATTTGGAATTAATTTTAATTTTTTCTTATATTTTATTTTTAAATCATATTTTTATTTATGAAATATTAAAATTATAACATGTCACCTTGTGACGTTAAAGTATCACATACAGCTCCATCTTTTAAAACATTACGAAAAAAAATAATTTTTTGGTTAATTTTTATTATAATCAGATGATAAATTTGATTTTGATTTCACGTTAGAATTAATTTTAATTATAAATTTTAGATTTTTTTTTTATAAATATGGAATGATTTTATTTTTTTATCATGAATTGAAATTATTTTTTTTCCTGCCCCTCTTTTTTCCTAATTAGCCTTATGAATTTTCTCCATCTCTTGTTCTCCTCTCATGATAGCATGGCTCCCGAGGTCCTTTCTTTCTATCTTTAGTATCTCTCCTATCTTTAATTCTTTCTTTCATCTCCCCATCTCCTTTTCTCTCTTCTTCTCATCTCTCTTTCTCCATCTTTAGTTCTTTCTCTCATCTCCCCATCTTCTCATCTCCTTTTCTTTCCCTATGTGAATAATGGCTGAGCTCTTCCTTCCTATCTTTAGTTCTTTCTCTCCACAAAACTGCCTAAACTAGAAATCAAATAAAAGTGAATGGCTATTGAGAAGGACATCCGCCTCAACAGATCTAGGCCACTAAGATTTCTGGTCTCTATCACCAAGACTCTGGAATGGAAGGAGAACCTCCACTACTTTGTCTGACTTTGTAATATTTTTCAGTTTTTAAGATGATGGTTTGATCATGGAGAGACACTCAAGTCTTGCTTGGTTTCTTTTGTGATGGTTAGGCTAATCTAATACAATTCAGCCATAAAGGTTGTGTAGTTTACTAGATTGATTGCTATTGGAAATCCTTGGAGTTTGCTTATAGTTTGTGGAAATATCCAGTTTACTACCCCTTTGAGGCATTACTTGGGATATTATTGGGGGAATGTATTGCTTTAAGGCTGTTATGTTCAATCTTGCTGTTAAATATTAGGATGGGATCACTGTGTGTTAATCCTTTTTATGAACGCCTTTTGGTTCACGGGCAAACTTGTAGTGCAATTGTTAATCCATTATTGGGACATTTTACAATTAGAAAGTTGCAAAATTATTTAATGTGGCTTTTGTTTTATTGGTTTACTTGCAGGTATACATGGTAAGATGAGAGATTACCAATTAGCTGGGTTAAACTGGTTGATTCGATTGTATGAAAATGGAATTAATGGGATTCTTGCTGATGAGATGGTATGCTTTTATTATTTTCTTCAGTCTAGCATATATTTTAAGATAATTGCTCTATTGCTTTTCAGTTAGGAGATGATCTAGTGCTTTACTAGATTGGCTTTGTGACGTTTTCAATTTTATGTTTCTGTATAAGTTGTCTTCATTTTTGAACTGGTAAATTCATATTTTCTACCGTGTATAGGGCCTTGGAAAGACGTTGCAAACCATTTCTTTACTGGGATATTTGCATGAATTTAGAGGAATTACTGGACCGCATTTGGTTGTGGCACCTAAATCTACTCTTGGTAATTGGATGAATGAGATTCGACGCTTTTGTTCTATATTACGTGCAGTAAAACTCCTAGGAAATCCTGAAGAAAGGGTAGGCTGGATTCTTATCTCTATTTTCTTGTGTGCAATGCATCTTTCATGATGGGTTGTTGCTGATATTTTATTGTTATTATTTTTCTAGAAATACATACGGGAGAATTTACTGGTTGCTGGGAAGTTCGATGTGCTTGTGACAAGTTATGAGATGGCCATTAAAGAAAAAAATGCCTTAAAGCGCTTTAGCTGGCGTTATGTAATCATTGATGAAGCTCATCGAATAAAGAATGAAAATTCTCTTCTATCAAAAACAATGAGACTATATAACACTAATTATCGTCTTCTAATTACGGGCACGCCACTTCAGGTATCTTGCATTGTATATTATAATATTGAATATGTTTATCTTACAAACAATTGATTATATATTGCATTGACTTGATGCAAGTCCGAGCACATTCTATTTGAGAGCAAAAAGTTTTTTGTTTCAGTTTCCCGTTGATAGAATTGAGGAATAGGAATTGAAATTATTTGTTTTGTTGCTGGTGACAATAAAAGAAAAAAGAAAAATGAACTAAAAAATAATAATGAGAGAAATTAAAGTAAATTAGAAATCCAACTACTCCCGCCTCAAATGCGATAACTGCTCCGCTTCTTGTTTTGACCATAACCAAAACCCCACTTCTCTTTGCACTAACACAACGTCTTTCCTCTCTCCCTCTGTTAGTCTGTCCTACCCGCGATGCAATCGTGATTAAAACCAACAGGAAAAACAATGCAATGTGCGAAGACTTCCAAAATTCTTGTTCTTCCTAGTTTCACCCACCAAAATCGAAGCCCTATTCATTCCTCTCGATCACAACCTTTCCACAATCTTTCCCTCATTGCAAAATCGAGAGCTGCACGAGCCCTGGCCTTCATCCGTCTCTATTTGTGTGACACCAACACTCACGATACAGTCACAGAACGAGTGGGAAAGGCAATGAAAGGATAGCAACATGCAAGGACCTTTGAAACTCTTCCGACTGTCTACTTCGCTTTGTTTCACTCGACTAAACTCATAGCCTTCGCTCCATTCTCTCTTTGATTGCCTAGCCACACAACATAACTCCATTTCCCCTTGCGTTCGCTCGTCTTCCTCACAATGCACTTGTGATTAAAGCTAGCTTGGAAAGAAACAAAGGAAAGGATCAAAACATACAAAAACCTCTGAAACTCCTCTCCCTTTTCTCATGACCCCCAGGCCGTCGTTCACAATTGCACCTTTCTTCTTTTTGGTCTCAACTCCAAGCACAAACAATATCTTGTCTTTCTCTGTTTCACACGTCGACAACACTTCTCCACTTCATGTTCTCATGTAGAAGCTACACCTGTTTTCTTGCCTCTTTGTTTCTTATTTGCAACATATTCAAGTCCAGTCACAACCTTAATACCCACTTAAACTTCCCATCGCTCCTTATGCCAAGGCCCAATTTCATCTCACATGTCTTGTTTACACCATTGCATCACACACCCTCTTCTGCGAGATCCACAAATCCGAAATTTCCCATTTGACTTCATTGTTCATTTTGACTTCACAGTATATACCCGAGCCACCCAAACAGCCTAGTTTCTTCTTATTCCAATATCAGAGGAAAAAAGTCAGGAATTGTTTTTATTTCTACGAATTCGTTGTTTCACCGTCGCTTTGATGTTACCGTTTGCTTCCAAATGTACAAATACAGGGAAATTATAAGTACTCATCTAAGTTATTTCGACTCGGTAGAGAAATTGTATTAACTTTAGTTTCATCCAAGTTAATCAAAGACTTACATGCATCTTATAGACCATCATGTTTTAGAGACAGTTGAGCAGATCATACATCCTGATGCAACCCCCTACGCGGGAACGACACAGAGTGGTTATTGAAATTGTTGTTGATCTTGTCATTTGCAAAAAAATGACCTAAAGTTGAATTGATTGGAATATTTGGACTTTATAAATGGCATGAAAAATAAATAAAAGAAAATATATGTTACAAAATACAGAAAAATCACTCAAAATATAGTTTAAGTTATTTCAAGAGAACAAATTTAGATGCACTCGAAATTTATTTAAGATTTAAGAAGCATTGAATAGATCACCAATTAATGTGATTGAATTTCTCTTTGATTTCAAACTCGAGTAAACTTATAAATTTTAAGCATGTTTGGAGATGCTTTAATAAAAATCTTATGTCAAAATGCAAAGTTATCATTATGTGGTCCATTTGAAAGGCATAAAGAAGAATCAAATATGAGCACCTAAATGTCATTTATAATTGCTCAACAAGGACTTTGAAAGCCTTTTCGTCCCCAGATTCGTAACACATTTGCAAATGAACAGAAGACATTTAAAAAGCTTCAAAGTGAGTTTTTGCATGTAACAATGTATTCATCTAAATAAGGCAAATTTATATAATTCCAAGTATGGCATGTGTCTTTTGAAGCAATTTTTGATTTAATTCATGCTTTAAAGTTCGGCAAATCTTCTCAAGCATGCAGAAATTACCATAGATAGCAAGTTATTTAAAATTAATTTAGTCTGTATGGGCTCCAACGATCATATTAAGCGATTAAACTCATTTGGCTTGAGAATGTTGTTCGGATTGATATGAAATAATTTTAAAATATGTCGTTTTAAGATGTGGGCAAATCAACTTAAAAAATTTTATAAAATTTTAAAATATCTAAATATTTGAAATTGAATGCGTACATATGCTCCATTTAATGTATATAAGGCTTAAATACTGTGCTCGAGAATGTTATGCTGACACTTATAATTAACATTAAAATTGTGCATGGGCTCCATTAAATTGATTGTGCCAAAACCCAAATGGTTTGAGAATCCCGTGCGGTGCAAATGAGATTTTCACTTAAATTGCCCTCACTTTAAAAATATAAAAAAGTTCTTTTTAAAAAGAGTATTTATCTTAAAATTACAAAATCTCTATTTTGAATCAAACTCAAAATAATTAAATTATGCATGCTCTCAATGGGGACGCCTTGTTTATAGTGTGGAGTTGTAATCCTCACTCAACTAGTTTGATCCTCCTCTTTTTAAAGACTGGAATTGGCTAAATAAATTTTCATGATGTTCAAATCACAAATATAAAAATTTGCAAATTCTAATCACCTAGTCCGATGCTGACAAAATTAGTTTTTTATAGATATTTAACTGAAATTTCAAATAAATTTGAAGAATAATCATTTCAAATATATAAATTCTCAATGATGGACGAGATGATATAAGATTTAAATAAAATAGATCTATTCTCAAAATCAAGTTTAAAAGAATATTTGAATAAATTTGAAGGATATAAATTATGAACCTGATCATCTGTACACACATCTGTAAATACAATAGAGTTGACGATGTTCATGTTTAATCTCATGTCAAATTTTAAACCTTATCATTTACAAGCAATATGTAAAGTCACTAGGATTCAAATAAAAAAAATCAAACAAATCTTCATTGACAATTGTGTTGATTGAAAATTTTAACCAGGGTGGTCTTTTTTCAAAATCAGATTTCAATAAATATTTAAATAAATTCCAACTTACAAAATTCTGAATTCAATTCTATGTAAGCAAAACATATTTGACAAAGTTCATGTATAATCACTTGTCAATCTTAAGCCCAATAATTTTTAAGTAAGATGCAAAGACGACATGGTTCAAATCAATCAATTAATCAAATATTCGAAGATGACCGTGTTGATTGAAAGTCAAAATCGGAGAGCTCAATTTTAAATCAAGTTATCAAAATAATAAATCAAATCATTCAAGTTTAAAGCAACCACTTACAAACCTAAAATAAAGAAATCAAAATATTCAAGTTGAAATCAATCATCTAAAGTTTTAAAGCAAATAAATTAAAACATTCAAGTTAAAATTAAATCACTTAAAACAAAATAAAATTGATTCACCCTCAACAATAGTTTGTCTTGTGATAAATTTTTGATTAAATTCAGCTCGTAAAGAGGAAATGTCATATCTTGTATATAACTATATTCTCACAAAAAAACTCACACCAGTAAGGACGTGGTCTGTGCTTTTGTCCGTGTGGTTTGACCAAACAGTTTTACAAATAGTAGCGGCTATGATCAGAACTTTCTGACAACGTAATTTGTTGTCAAATGACACCATTATATTACAACAACAGTTGAAACTTGCATATTTCTTAACGGCTTTCTACCATTTGATGCTTTTTGTTAGCTAATGTTGACCTAATTTTGTTCCCTCAAACAAATATCTATCCAAGATTTATAAGGGTTCCTTTGACGATGTAACCCATGGTTGTTGATAAGTATTTTTCAGTTAGGTTGTGTTGATTTTCTTCTCTGAATAAGCAGATTAGTGACCAAGATGACCCAGACGACGGAACCATAAGATCTTGATCGGGTCTGTTATCATTTCTCCTACAATTTGTTTTAAGCTTAAGGTGATATAATTTTATAATTTAAAACGCTAAGTATGCTGCTACTATACATTGAATATTTAGTGTTTAATGAATAACCTTAATTAAATGCGTTCTCTCGTTATCGGGAGGGGTAATTAGTCATAGGGCGCCATCCAAATTGTGCTTGCGCCTATGAGAATCGTCAAACCCCAATCAAAAAGTTCTTTCAAAATAAGGGCACAATCCAATCTGTCTTCCAAAAATTTGACCCAAAATACCACACACAAATGGCCTCAATAACAAAAATGAGTCTTTGTCTTCAAATTTTCGGAGCCCACAGTTGTAATTAAAATGTTGGAGAACTACAAATAGATTATAACGAGCGCAGTTTTTTCTCTTAAAAAAAATAAAAATCCTGCTGCTTATCTATTGTAAATATTGTCAGTTTGCTGTCTTACTTTAAATTCTTCCTTTATATGTAAGTGCTTCAGATTTTTCTTTTACAGTTAGGACAGGACCACTGCTGATTGATAACGTTGATGATGAGAAAATTTTCATCAGCATTAATACTGAAAAATTAGCATTCAATAAATTCTCAATCAACAAGCAAGCAACATTTAAATTAAAAAAGCGATGGAAGTTCCCCACAATTACATAATTACGAAGGGCTTAATTGAATTATTTTAACAGATTTAATTTTGAAGCTATACTTGGACTACACATAGTCTTTAGATGTCATGTCATGCAGATTATTCTTGAGAATAGTAAATGGGTTGGTATTATGATGCTTTTTGAAGTTAATAAAGCTTTTTCATATAGCTTTCACCAACCTCAACGGCCAGCTGACTTTTAATTTCTTCAGTCCCCAAAAGCTAAAAGAAATTAATTAAATGTTTTTTGGCCTCACGCATGCTCTGGATCAATTGAGATGACATGACTTGGTTTAATAATGGCAAGGTTGAGGTATGCAGCCCAAGTTAGGAGGTTGCTAAAATAGCTCTTGCAAAGGGTAAGAAAAGGTAGTTTTAAATTTGCTAGCTTGCATCTTGCTAGACCTGTGGTCAAATTTGAATTCTCACAAACATGCTAGAGTTATTAAAGTAGCATCCTTCCTCGAAGAATGCGCCATTTGGCAATCTAAAAAGTGGTAAAAGGGATGGCTGTCTATCAATTAAAGGTGAAAGTCAACTTTAATCCTTTGCGAACATTATACTTAGGATGAATTGACCCAAGGGCTTAGAGTACTTAATGAAAATTGATGATCGAATGAAAATGAACCTCTTATTCATTCTAATGAACTTATCATTTTTTAATTTAGAGTAAAAGCTAAATTTAATGCATACTAGCGCACAAATTAGTTTGTTATTGCAAGTTGAACTAGAAGCCAAGATGTGATGTTGGCTGCTGCAAACCAAAATAAGGGAGAAGTTTGTTTTGCAATGCTGGTTATAGGTAGAGCTAAGTATGGGCTGTGGTGTTTTCCAGAAGTTTGAATGTTACTACAAATCGAGGGCTGGGTGATGCTGTAGTTAAATCAAACAACAATAAATAAACAAATATTATTACTAAATAACCAATAACACGCAAAAAGGAGAAATAACTGACACAACACACAAGTCAACTAGGATTGTATTCCAAAGAGGTGGTGGCGGATTAGGAGGTTGGCTTGGAAAGGTGGTAGCAAGGTAAGCGATGTGGAGCAGCTGGCAAAGCAATAGGGAAACAATGGATATTTGCTGTTCAGGATGACAGTAGGTAGATAGGTGGATTGGATAGCGGAGTAATATTTATTAATTTCCTTAATTCGCTTATTTATTTTTCTATTTTTTTGTTGGTTGGGGGGGTGGAGGGGTGGGGGTGATTGTAGCTGGAAATGTGGATTGCAAAGTGTAAGCGGTGCAGTTGTAGGAAGACAAGGTAGTAGCCTGGTGATCCATTCAATGAGGAAAAGAGCCTGCGGTGGTGGAGAGAGGGTTGTAGGGGATGAGAAGTTGTGGATAAGTGACATCTCGAGAGCGAGATACAATCCAAGCACCACTCAATCCTTAGAAGTTGATCACCATCTTGGAATAAAATATAACCAGATCACACTCGCCCTTGAATACAATTCTAGAAGGGGATACAAGGACGCCGACGGCTGTCCTGATAGACACACAATCAAAACTAAAAATCTAAAACATAGAAATCAATTATATAAGCTTTAGATGAGCTATGGAGTGGCCCCACTCCAATTGGATGATGGTTCATTGGCTGAAAGGGCTGGCTAACTCGTCAGAATGCTGGAATGATGCAGTCCAAGAGCGGGACACCACTTCTGCATCCACTATTAGCGCTCCTACACCCAGTAAATCCAGGAGGTCTTGGCATACATTGTCTTAGGCAGATCATTTCTTGTAATGTTAGTTCAATGCACTCACTACCTATAAGTTCTCCCTCCCATTTATTTTACTTAATATATTGATGACTTGACCATTGAACTAATCCAAAAACTGTAGCAAAACCTCTTGATCTCATGAGTGTTTTCACACTTGTGCAACACCTACTTTGCAAACTCATCATACTTTAGACTGAGTCCTTCAACAACTCTTTATGTTCACATCACACATTTCTATTTTGAGACATACTTTTAACAACATTGGTAAGTTTAATTTATGCTAAGGATCATCATGGAATATAGATGAATGGAAGTACTTTTGCATCCAACATTCATTTTTTTTACTACTTTGACCCGGTTTACGTGTAGAAACTCAACCACATATGCACTGTGAACAACAACAACTTATCTCTTGGAACTATTGGAATTGTGGAAAGGAACAAATTCTAGAAATCAGTTGTATATCCCAAAAACAAATAGCCCAGACTTGAACATTTCTGGAATATTGTTAACAGAGCAACATGGACCGAAATAAATTGAACAATTGCAGAAGAATGAATCCCTTTATTTGAAATTTTTTGTACCTATACATGCAATTTCACTGGATCAGAAGTAAATGATTAACCATAAGAACTGTAATCTCTCAACTTTCTGAAGTTCAGTGCATTGCAAAGAGTTATTCTATTTGGACAAAATTAGTAGTAGACTTTACAATTCTAATATAATTGTTAGTTCATCTATTGAGAAGGCTTTGAAATAACAAAAAATAATTTAAAAAAGAGAGAAGATAATCATAACCTAAATAGAGTCATATATTATAGCCATTTTTTGCGATCTATGTAAATGCAGAACGACACCAATTTTTTTGCAATAAATACATAAAAACATTGTTACAGTTCAAACATTTTGTTGAATTTCTACTCTAATAATAAAAAAGAACTTAAGGCACACATATCGATGTTCTGTATTGTTAGATTTGTCTCTGTATAACACAAATCATAGTTTGTGCTTTCTTATAGGATCGCTAGCCCTTAATTTTTTTCTTCTTTATTTTGATTTATTCCTTTTTTGTAATGCTTCTGGGAATCGTATATATACCTTCTTTCTTGTACAAAGAAAATTAAGAAAATTCTTGAGTTTTTCTTATTATTTATTTTCTACATGGTATTAGAGTGACGTTAGGGTGTTCCTTTCAACCTTTGTTCTTATTCTCTATGTTTGGGTTCTCACTTCTAATCTTTATTCTATTCTTTAAGGTTAGAATTTTTTAATTTAAAATTTATCCCTTTGTTGAATTCTCTTTCTCACGATATATTGGTTCTATGAATTTTTTTCTAAGGAGTCGATCATAATTAATGGTAAAAATCATACCAAAGGAGAACTCCAGGTATTTCAAGTATGTTATTGCTTGAACATGAAAATTATCTTAAATAGTCTCAAATTATGAAAGACCTTTCTGAAGGGAAAGAGAAAGATCCAATTCCTTTTGGATCTATTTCTAGGGCCCAAAGATTGCATGATCATGATATGCTTGTGAAAAATCATGCTACCAAAAATCAGTAAACAATTTATGTTTCTCTCTACCTCAAAAGAGGGTTGGGTTACATTTAAACAAACTTAATCAAAGCTGAAAGATGTACTCATTTTTGAATTTAAGGCAAAGTTTGCCACCACTGAAAAGGTTAATCTTTTTGTCATTGAATACTTTTATTGGTTAGAAATGGACTACTATCAAGATTTCAAAATGTTATGTTAGGATGTGGCGATTCTTACAAAATTCATTGAGGGGAAACAATCTTTGGGTTTTTGATGGGATTCCATATTGAGTTTAGCCAAATTTGAATTCATGTTCTAAGCAGAGAAAATCTTATTTCTTTGAATGAAGTATTCTCTCTCGTTTGATTAGAGTATTGTGTTGGTCAATTTTTCAACCCTCAAGATATCTGCCATGATAATTTTTGAAACCCTAGATGAGAGATTTTCTGTCATAGAACATTCTCCAAAAGGACATCATCCTCGTTTCAAAGAAAGTTTTTGTTGCAACTATTACAAAAAGAAAGGGCACAACAATGTCAAATGCTAGAAATTTGAAAATCCCAAAACCATGGAGGAAATAAAGGTGGAGATAAAAATGACATGCTTGCCTAGTAGAGTCAAAAGGATTCATTTTAGAAGAACTCAACAAATTAATAATTTTTTTTAATTCCTTAATAAAATTGATAGAAATTTGTTCTCTTGCCCAAAATGGTATGATTTTTAATTTTTATGCTCTTAGTCTCTAATAATTTTACCCTTTCATGGGCCATTGATTTAGGGGTAACCAACTACATGACAAATTCGATTAATTTATTTCAAACTTACAAACACTGTTCTAGCAATAGTAATTAAATGTTGCAGTTGGATTTTTAAAAAATGCTGAGGACAAAGATTTAAAGAAATAAGATTTATTCCTATTTTATAATTGCAAAATTAATTTTTTATTGATTATTGTGTTTTTCAAACTCTCATTATGGGGAAGATAGATTGTACAAGCTAGAAAATGATGAGTTATACCTTCGTGAAGATCAATGACAATTATCATATTCCTTCACGTTTCTTACTACTAACAACATTTGGACCATCATATTATAGATTATGACATTTTTTTTTCAAAAATCTTTCATTGTATGTTTCCTTCACCCTTTGTATTAATTCTAGATCTATATGACACTAAATAGGATTCAATGGAGAAAAATGATTCATATAGCCGACCCCACTTAGTGGGATAAAGGTCTTGTTGTTGTTGTTGTTCTATTCGAGCACCCACCCTTTAAAATTCCCAATATTCTGGAGCCACTAATTTTGTTATATTTATTGATGATTGTACTCAAATGATAAAAGTAAATTTAATTAAACAAAAAATTGATGTTAATTCTATACTTTCTATATAGTCATTATCACAATAACAATCTATTAAATTATTTGATAACAATACATTCAAGAGTAATTGATTTAAAAAATCTATTAAATTATTTGATAAAATTTTTTCCTATGAATAACCTCTCAAAAATTTAAAAATTTTTTGGATGCATTGCATATGTTCATATCCATAAATAATATAGAAGAAATTTTGATCCAAGAGCTATCAAATATATTTTCTTCGGACATTCTGCCACCCATAAATAATACAAATGCTATCAACCACCCACAAAAAGGTTATTTACTTCGATGAATGTTACATTTGATGAACCCATAATATATTTACTCAAACTCATCTTCAGGGGAGAATTCTCATCTTAATAAATGTAATGATTTTTTTCATCTTGACATTCCTGCAACAGAAAATCATTCAAATATAAATTTTGTACAACTATTCCCCTTCAGATTTATATAAGAAGGAATAAACCATTCAAAAATCTTTAGCAAGCCCACAACTTAAAATCGTTATCAGGTAACACTACTCAACCCACTACCACTTATTTATATCCCATTTCTCAATAAAACTTATTTTATAATTCACTCCATCTCATAAAGTGTTTCTAACCATCATCAATGCAAGACATATTTCTTTTCTTCAAAGTCTATTTGAGCACTTTAAGTTAATAAGTGGAAGCAATCCATGATAGAAGAGATGAATGCATTATAAAAAAATCGTACATGGCAGATTATTTAATTAAAGGAAAGAAGATAATATGATGAAAATGAATTTTCATACTTAAATACAATGCAAATGGGAACTTAAAAAGATATAAAACAATATTAGTAGTAAAACTAATATGACATTGATTATCAATAAACATTTGCTTCTGTTCCAAAAAAATGAGTACTATTCACATTCTGATTTCTCTATCAGCCAATAATGGGTAATCTATACAATAGTATGATGTAAAAATTATTTTCTTACATGGCGCTGTCGAAGAAGAGTTCCATATGGGTTAACCATCAGTATTTGATAGTTTTTAAAAGAATCAGATATGATGATTGAAAAAAGGTTTATATGGACTAAGATAACCACCAAGAGTGGTTTGACAGAATTGAAAAGGCTATGAAAGGAGTTCGATACAAATAGAGTGAAGGAGTTAACTCATTAAATTTTCTTTTGATGATAAAATTTCAATTTTTATTGTGTATGTTGAATATATGATTATTATAAGAGATGACAATTAAGAGAAAGAAACTCTCAAAAAAAGACTTGCTGAAAAACTTCAAATTAAAGGGTTAAGAAAATTCAAATACATCTTGAAAATAGAAGTGGTTCAATCTAAATAACACATATTTCTCTCTCAACATAGTATGCTATGGATCTACTAAAAGAGACTAATATGATAAAATGCAAGTCATGTGAAAATTCTACTAAACCAGGACAAAAATTGGATCTTGATGAAGGAGCTAATGTAGATGCGAGAAAATATTAAAGGTTAGTGAAACAATTAATCTACTTGTCTAACAACCATCTTTACATTGCATTTGTAGCAAGTTTAGTTAGTCAATTCATGCACAAACCTAAAGATTCACATCATGTCATTTATAGAATCCTCATGTATATCAAATCAAGCCCAGGAGAAGGATTTTTTATTTTTATACAACACAAATGCAAACTATGTGTGATTACGGTGGATAGATGGTCCACATCATGATATTATATATTTTTAAGAGAAAATCTCATAACATGGAGAAAAACATGTGGTTTCAAGATCAAGTGTTAAAATTGAGTTTAGAGCTATTGTGTAGGAGATTTATGAGTTTCTATGGATTAAAGTTACATTAGAAAAATTTTAAAATTAAGTAGAAAGTGCCTATAAAACTATATTGTGATGACAAATCAACCATCAATATTACACACAAGTTTATACAACATGATCATACAAAGCATATTGAGGTTGATAGACACTTTATAAAGAAGAAATTGGAAATTCATTTGATTTGTACTCTGTGTTACATATTCACCAAAAGACTCTGCAACCCAACATTTAAAAATATCATAAGCAAATTTGGAATCATAGATCTCTATTATCCAGTTTGAGGGGAGTGTTGCATTTCTACTCCAATGATAACGTAGAATTTAGGGCATATAAATTGAGGTTTTGTATCGTTATTTCAAGGCACACATATCAAGGCTTTGCACTGTTAGATTAATGCACATGGATCGAGGCTTTGTACCATTTGATCTTTCTTTCTACAACACTTGGATTATATTATGTGTGCTTTACTATAGGATCACTGGTCCGTAATTATTTCTCTCCTTTTTATTTATTTATTCTAGTTTGTAATACTTCTGTGATATGTATGTATATTTTCCCTGCTGTATAAAGAAAACCATGAAATTCTTGGGAGTTTTTTTTATTACTTAATTTTTACTCATTTTGTTTTTGATTGCTATATGCTGAGTTTTGCATCAAGTTTTTATGTCCCTTTTCTATTTTATTTTATTTTTACATGGTTTTATTCTTGAAACATTTTTGCACTCTTCTTCCTGGTGCTATTCCCCCCCCCCCCACCCACACACACACACACACACATTAAAGTTTCCTATGATGAGTGCGTTACTCATGAAATGCAGAATAATCTTCATGAGCTGTGGTCACTCCTCAATTTTTTGTTGCCTGAGATATTTAGTTCAGCTGAAACATTTGATGAATGGTTTCAAATATCTGGTGAAAATGACCAGCAGGAGGTTGTTCAACAGCTTCATAAGGTGGGTTTTGATTATATTATAATATTCTTACTTTCTTGTTTCTATGTTATTATTTTAAACTTGAGATTTTTTTTTATATGTAAGGTTCTTCGCCCATTTCTACTTCGGCGGCTTAAATCCGATGTAGAAAAGGGATTACCACCTAAGAAGGAGACCATACTTAAAGTAGGAATGTCCCAGATGCAAAAGAATTATTATCGAGCTTTGCTTCAAAAAGATCTAGATGTGATAAATGCTGGTGGAGAAAGGAAGCGCCTTTTAAACATTGCCATGCAACTGCGTAAATGTTGTAATCACCCATACTTATTTCAGGGCGCAGAACCTGGTCCTCCATATACCACAGGAGACCATTTAATAACCAATGCAGGTGACTTATCTGTTAAAATATGATTACTTATGGACATTATATCAGATTTGTCATTGACATGGTTTTATTGCAGGGAAAATGGTTCTTCTTGATAAATTGCTGCCGAAGCTGAAAGAACGTGATTCCAGAGTTTTAATATTTTCACAGGTTAGTCTTTCATCACAATTCATTTTTTTTAATGTATGAATGTCGTAGTGCTATAATTGTTATATATATGGTAATAGAAATTGTTTAAAATTGATGTTTCCCAATAAGAAATGGAAGCATTTGACATATTAGGAGTTACATAGTTTTAACTTTTGTGAAAACATCGATATAAGCAACAATGAATTGATTATTATGTCATAACGGTTAAAAATTTTATTTGTTGTGAAATATGGAGTTATGATCCATTTGAGCGAGATTTTAAACCCTGTGAACTTTGGGCTAACCTTTTTTCATACTAGCTTCTTCATTAATTATATTTAATTTACCCCAGTTGTTTCTGCTCCTCTCTTGAGCATGCTTTATTACATTTCAGTTTATTGTTTTACTGAATTAGTACTCTTGTACTTTCTAGCACATTACAAATCTCTGTTAAAATCTCACCCCGGATCCAGATCAATTTGTCAATATTAATTTTGCCACCACAAATATGTAATTAATAAATTATCTGATTGTACAAAAATTGGTAAATGCTTCAAGTTACTGCTTTCAACTAACTTTTCTTTACTACAGATGACTAGGTTGTTGGATATCCTAGAAGATTATTTGATGTTTTGTGGGTATCAATACTGTCGAATTGATGGCAGTACCGGAGGGGAAGATCGCGATGCTTCTATTGATGCCTTTAATCGGCCAGGAAGTGACAAATTTGTTTTCTTGCTTTCAACTAGAGCAGGTGGTTTAGGAATTAATCTCGCCACAGCTGATGTTGTCATTCTCTATGACAGTGACTGGTAAATCTGCCAAAACAAATATCCATTTTTTAATTCATTTAACCTGAAAATCCTGTTGGCGTGCTCAGGAATCCTCAAGTTGATCTGCAAGCACAAGATCGTGCTCACAGGATTGGCCAATTGAAGGAAGTACAAGTGTTCAGATTTTGTACTGAGGTTCAACTTGATTTTTAGAATGGGGCAATACATACATACCACTCAATTCTTATGTATTATGTATCTAACATCTAAACTTTGATTTTTACATTTATACCACTCAAATCCATAATATCACATAAAAAATACCACTATTTTAACTTTTAAAAAGTGAAATAAACCTTTTCATGCATGGGTAAGGTGACATGTAAAAAATGAAGTTTTGGTGTTAGATATATAAATACATAAGACTTGAGTATATGCATGTTAATCTTCCTTTTGGAAATGTTTAGCTGAAGCATCTCCAAAAGTTAAAACCTAACAACATTTTTCATTGATAAACAGTTTACTATTGAGGAGAAAGTTATTGAAAGAGCATATAAAAAGCTTGCCCTTGATGCTCTAGTCATTCAACAAGGTCGTTTGGCTGAGCAGAAAAGTAGGTGTTTTGCATTATAAAACATCTTTAAACAATCATACCCTTTTTTTAATTTTATATTTTAATTATACTTTTTAATGCAGCTGTAAACAAAGATGAGCTGTTGCAAATGGTGAGATTTGGTGCTGAGATGGTCTTTAGTTCTAAGGACAGCACTATAACAGATGAAGATATTGATCGGATCATAGCTAAAGGAGAAGAAGCAACTGCTGAGCTTGATGCAAAGATGAAGAAGTTTACAGAAGATTGCATTAAATTTAAAATGGATGACAGTATGTGTTTTTACTGTTCTTTTTAATCTATTTTCTCGAAGATTATCTGAGCAGTATTTTGTTCGTACTTTTCTTTGTTTTCAGATGCCGAGCTTTATGATTTTGATGATGAGAAGGTACAAAGTTTCATATCTCTAATAAGAAACATCTTAATTAGAATTTTTTGGCTGGATATGTTTAATTAATCATGTAGATGTGTTTTGTTAGTTGAAATTATCTGAAGCTTTCTTAATTTCATGCATTTAGGATGATAGCAAGCTTGATTTCAAGAAGATTGTTAGTGAGAATTGGATTGAACCGCCCAGAAGAGAACGTAAACGCAAGTGAGTTTACACTCTTAAATATCTTATCACTTTTTTTTCTTCCATCCAGTTGCTATACATCTTATTTGTCCTGTATGTATAGTTACTCGGAATCAGATTACTTCAAACAAGCCATGCGTCAGGGTGCCGGTCCTTCAAAACCGAAAGAACCACGAATCCCTAGAATGCCACAGTTGTGAGTCTTTTAGTTGAATTATCTATTTATTTTATACGATGCAATGAAAAATCTTGCATCTTTTTTAGTTCCCAGGTTAAATGAGTAGTTTATGTAGGGAACTGATGTACCTCTTAGTTGACATGATCTTTTGCTTTTATCCCAGGCATGACTTCCAGTTTTTCAATAGTCAAAGGCTTAGCCAGCTTTATGAAAAAGAAGTTCGATATCTTATGGTGCGTTCTTATAGAGTCTTTTCTATTTTTGTAGACTGTTTTATTGATTCCTGTACTTGTTTTCTATGTATTCTTTTTTCAGCTTTTTTATTTTCGGGTGGAGAAATTGGATGATGTTTCATATGATTTGTAGAAAATAAAAGGAAGATTTATCCGTTTTTTGGATGATTTGTGTTTTTGTTTGTTCATGCATGTCATTTGATTTATATAAGACATCTTTCTTTTATTTTGGCGACAGTATGGTTTTTATTGGAGGTTTTGGCCTATGAAAAATATGGGCGCCTTCAATTTTCGTACATTTTTTAGTAGACTTGTAGTCTTTATATTATGAAACACATCATCACATTTTTCCCCTTTTTAATCGTGTAGTTGGCCCATCAAAGGAACCAGGCAAAAGATTCAATTGGAGATAGTGATGATGCTGAAGGTACTTTCTATTTCTTCAAGTTTACTAGCTATACAGTCATTATGTATTAGAAGCGTGAGGATTTTTCTGCTGTGAATTTGCAGAATTAGGTGAATCATTAACTGCGGAGGAACAAGCAGAGAAGGAACAGTTGCTAGAAGAGGTGGACAAAGGGGAATATTTGAAAACAAAAAGATTCTGTTAATGATTCGTTATATCAAATTTATGGTTTTTTTTTTGAATGATTTAGGGTTTCTCAACATGGACGCGGAGGGACTTCAATACGTTTATTAGGGCATGTGAGAAGTATGGACGTGGTGATGTAAAAAACATAGCCTCTGAAATGGAGGGGAAAACACTAGAGGAAGTTGAAAGATATGCCAAGGTTTTTCAAGAGAGATACAAGGAACTTAATGGTAATGCAATTTTTTATTCTTTTCCATTGCACAGTAAATTGGGCATATTGCTTCTCTCCATCCTCTTATTCACATGGAAATCCTTTTTTTTGAGACTGTGCGGTGGTTAAGATTCAGTGTGTTTTGAGGCCACGTAAAAGCTACGGTGAAAAAATGTCTATTCTTTGAATGGGAGGGAAAAATAGAAGGGGGTGTTAAAATCTGTAAGTTTTTCAAGGGGAAAATTCTTTATTTTTTTATTATTCACAAGAGGATTCTATTTGCAATATAAGAGAAATTATAATGGTTCAAAGTGCAATTAAATAAATTGATGCAACTCATCAATATAAGAAAATTTCCAAGATAATCAATTTTTTAAGAGAATATTTCATTTCAAGTTGGAACATATATCTCACCAAGATTTTGCTTTTTACAAGTGTTTAAAAATGGACTTGTCCTTGAGCCCTAGTAGATATGTCAACCAATTGTTCTTAGTAATTTGAGGAGTGAAGGTTTATTTTTGGCATAATATTTTTGATAAAGTGATAGTTAATTCTAACTGGTTTAATCATTTCTTGAAAGATTAGGTTGTTGCAGTATACATATGATACATCTCGAAACCAAAACCAGCGAACAAACCACGACGAAGCCGCAATAGATAGGTGGCAAAATATAAATAAGGGTTGCTTTTACAACTATCAAAGGAAAAACAGGCAAGATATAAAAGATGATCTACTTTCGAGAGGTAGATCGACTCTTCCACACTCTAGAGCTAGGAACAACACCAAAAGAAGCTGCAACCAAAAAACTAATGCATAAAAAATAATAAACCCTAGGCTCCTCTCCTTAATAGAATCCTTCCAAATTTCCCTCCAAACTTCCCTCAATTACTCCTTGAATATGTGATTGTGGCCCGAGTGGACCCCACCTCCTCCTTTCCTTCCTCCGCGCCTTACTTTGGTCCCTCCCCTTCTTCCCGCGACACATGCCGGCTCGCTTGTGGGCCGACAAGATTGCAATTAGCGGGTCCTTTTTGGACCGGCTCCAACCTGAGCGTAACAGTAGCTCATTCCAAAAAAGTACCTTGTCCTCAAGGTTGAAAGAGGGAATTGCTTGTGGATCATCTCATAAGGCTCCCATGTCGCTTCATACTTTGACAGTACTTTTCACTTAATCGATACCTCCTTTGCTCCTCTTACTCTGCGCACTCCCTCGTCCCCTAATGGTTCCAGAATCACCTTAAAGTGCCCCGTCAACATCGGCGGTAGTGTAGATGAAACTGCTCGTCTCAGCTGGGATACAAAAAAGTACCCCGATGCATGTCATCGCCTCACAAGGCTCAATGTATCTTTGTTAAAATTTCTTGCTTCTTCTCTTGACCAATGTCATCTGTTGGCAGGGCCTCAACTTGAAGTAGGGCATGTTTCCTGGTTCAAATTGCACCTCTCTCATGTGTCAATTTGCTTTTCTCTTCATGATTTGTTGAGCCCTCAAAAGATGTCCCTTGAGCTCTGCTAGTATCTTGTCCCTCTCCTTCAAGTACTGATTAATGCTGGATACCAGTGTAATGCTATGCCTATAATTTATCAAGTGAAGTGGATCTCGCTCATATAATATCTTGAAAGCGGCTGTCTGTGCGGCGGTGTGGTACGAAGTTTTATGCCAATACACAACTCAAGTAAGCCTCTTAGCTCGTAACTTTTGATGTATCAAATACAAAACAACGCAGGTTTGTCTCCATACTTCTGTTGACCACCTCTGTCTGACCATTGGTTTGGGAATGATATGTGGTGCTCATTTTAAGGACCGTTTCTTGCAACCTAATTATCTCTTTCTAGAAGTGGCTGAGGAACACCTTGTCCCTATCCGATACAATCGATTCTGACACTTTATGCAAACGGACTACTTTCAGTATTAACACCACCGTGACTGAGACTATAGTGAAGGGATGTTGTAAGGGAATGAAATGTGCATACTTAAGCGATCCACGATCACCATAATCACTTTGAACTATTCTGATCATAACAACTTCTCTATAAAATCTATCGTCACTTCTTCCCAAACTTTCTCCAACAATGCTAATGATTATGGTAACCCCCCTAGTGCTGTGGTTAAGTACTTGTGACACTAGCACACATCACATTTTGTCGCCAAGTCCTTCACATCTCTGCCCATCTCACCCAATAAAGCTTTGCCGCCAGGCGACTATATGTCTTCTGCACCCATGAACACATTGCCATGAAACTCTTGTAATAATCTGAGAATATACTCCAACGACTTTGGTAGCACGAATCATCTCTGGTTGAGCAACTGTTGTCCCCTCAATGCATATCTTGGATGATTTAGATCTTGTAGTAATGCAATCCTTATTTTCCTCATTCCTTTTGCTCTCCTGTCTTAAGGCCTCCCAATCTAGAACTAGAGAACTGATAGGACCGTCAATTGGGGTTCCTTCACCTTTCTCGACAACGCGTTAGCTGCCCTGTTCTCCAACCTTAGTTTGTATTGAATCTTGAAATCATACCTCAGTAGCTTGGATAGCTATTTTTGTTTATTCTGACCAAGAAATGTCATCCCAACAGGTAGGATCACCACTTTTGGATAACCAAGACAATTGTTCAAAACACGGTGGTCCATACAGAATCTCCAATTAGTATCTTTTTTCGTCATCAACAAGACAAAATTGGAAAAAAGGCTCACACTAGGCCTGATAATCCCAACATTGAGCATCTCTCGGATCAGCTTATATTTCTCATCCTTCTAAATCTGGGGGTATCTATAGGGTCTAACACTGATGGGAGAAACACCTCCTTCAATATAATTGCGTGCATGTACTCCTTCCGAGGAGGTAACCCGCTTGGCTGATGGAATATATCGGTAAACTGCTGTAGGAGCTGTTGGATCCCTTTTGGAAACTCTGCTAACTTTGAATCTCAAACCTTCTCAATGCTCTGCAACTCCGCCAAGTAACATAGTCCTGCTTTCTGATTCGACCTGACCATGATTTTGAGCGACACCCTGATTTTGCATAAGTTAACATCTCCTCTCAGCACCACCTTCCTATGCTCCACTTGAAACTCCATCGTTAAGGGCTTCCAATCCACCTTCATCCATCCCAATGTTCGCAGTCACTTCATCACCAAAATCACATCTGTGCTACCTAAATATAAAGGAAGAGATTCTTTCATCACCTGTAGGTTGTGTAAGAACCAATCCCTTGTAAATTCCCTACTTCTCTCCACCATCCCCGTCTCCATCATGACGCCAAAGCTCCTTGTGGTCACCAACTCCAACCTTAAATTTTTCAAAAGTTGATTTGAGATAAAGTTATTTATGGCCCTGTTCCCCGATTAATCCCCCCACATTCATGGTGTGATTTGGGGTATATCCCTTCGTTGAATTGAGGGATACCTCTGCCATATCCAAACATATTTGTTCCTCCTCACAACTTCCTATTCTGAGTCCTCACTCTCTGTACCATCCTCTTGAACTAAAAGAACCTGAAGGGCTTGCTCCTTGCAACGGTGTCTTGGGGCGTATTTCTCGTCATAGCGATAACACAATCATTTGGCTCTTTTGTCCTGCACTTCCTCAACCTGTGAGACGCTTGAAATTACTTCTAGGGCGGGGTTTAGTACTCTTTTTTTTCGGCATCTCTTACTGTAATGATATCGTCTGAGTCTTCTGTGTCGTGACTGTCATGGTGTTCTTGTAGAATCCCCTAGTGTTGTCACATTTGCTGGTCTTCTTCACCTGTTTCTTAGCCTTTATCATTTGAGCTAGTTCCATCATTTTCCTCAATCCACACGATCTCGAGGAGCGGACGATCGCACGTATGTCGGACTTAAGGCATTTCAAGAAATTTTTTTCCAAACTTGCTACAAAAATCCCGCTAAACCTTCCTGACAAAAGCTTGAACTTCTCTTGATACCCCATAATTGTCCCCTCCCGCGTCAAAACATAGAATTGCTTGTGCACGTCTCCTTCCCAAGTGGCTCGGAAACATTCCAACAAGCAATCCTTGAACTCCCCCCATTAGCATATCAGATATTTTGCCTCCATCCATTGGAACGACACTAAACCCTCCCCGCCAATCATAATCCCGCTGCCAAGTGCTTCTCTTCCTCAATCAACTCATTGATCGCAAAGTATCACTCCACTTGATACATCCATCCATGTGCATCCTCCCCTTCGAAGATTGACATATTCGGTTTCCTGACCATTGCATCTTCACCCCAACTTCCTCTCTCTCTGGAATTTCCCATGTATCTAGGGTGAAACTCCCTCCTGTGATCATAGGCATATCCCACTCCCGGTTCTCTCTTTCTTCCATCATATCCTTCCACGCCCCTTCCCCTGTCTCTTTTGCCAATTTTCAGCCCATCCCCCTCCATCAGAAGTCTCCACTCCCCCTCCTCTCGAAGTTTTAGGGTGACGCTCTTGTCAGTAGATGACGTCTTCTTCGTTGTTTTCTTGCTTGATCTCCCTCACCTTTGACCTAGCCGAGGATTACCTTATCAACCCTTGGTTAGGGTTTGCAGCTGGAGCGGTCGGCACAGCCTTGGATTGCATCTCGATGAGCTTTTTCATGATCTTTCACATTTCCCCTATGTCTTCAAATCCATCATTCATTCAACTTTTAGTAGAAGGAAATCTGTCCTCCATAGTAGCATACCTTTCTTTCATTCTGGATCGAATTTGTTCCACCTCTCTTTCTAGCACATCAACTTGCTTTGCTACCATCCCACCAAGATTTATGCTCTGATACCAATTTGATACGCCTCTGCACCAAAATCAGCGAACAAACCACGGTGAAATCGCAATTGATAGGTGGAAAGACACAAATAAGGGCTGCTCTTACAATAATCAAAGGAAAAACAAGCAAGATACAAAAGATGTTCAACTTTTGAGAGGTAGATCGGTTCTCTAACACCCTAGAATTTGCTAAAATCAACATCAAAAGTAGAAAAATCAGCAACCACAAAACTAATGCTCAAAAACAACAAACCCTAGGTTCCTCTCCTTAATAGAATCCTGCTAAAGCATTTGAAAACTATCTTTCTAAACTTCCCTCGAAACTCTTCTCAATTTCTCCTCGAATATGTGATTATGGTCCGAGTGGACCCCACCCCCTCCTTTCATTTCTCTGCGCCTAACCCGAGTCCCTCCCCTTCTTTCTCTGACACAATTCGACCTGCCTGTGGGCCGACAGGATTGCAAGGACCGGCTCTTTCGTAACATTTCAACTTGATTATAGTTTATAACTGTTGATTTAATTTGCTACATAGGTTTAAAATGTGTAGAGGTCCTCAAGCCGTGGTATGAATCTCAATCAAATGTTTTTCTCAACATTAAGGGTGATGATTTATTTTTTGATACTTCATTATTTCTTAAAATGATAGTTAAGTTTAATAATGCTGAATGCATTTGTGGAAGACTGTGTTGCTACAATATGAAGGGTCATTTATATACTGTCAGATCTTGATTTGTCCGTTCATTTACATCAAAAAGGAAATAGCTTCAGACAAAGTGATCTTTTCAATATCTGGGGTTCTTCGTATTATAGTAATCTGGTTTACAATCACAAATAAGATTTTTATTATACAATAGTCTTAAGAGATCTTTGATCTATCTTCCTTGTCTTCTTTTGCAACGAGTGTTATAATTAATATTATTCTGATAGCATCTTATATCAGTTGCCGTTCTTCATAAATACTTTTCTTTGGAGAGTTAATCTCTTAGAGGTTTGATCTCCTGGTTGAATTGATGTTCTGGGAAAGTTGATCTCCTGGTAGAATTAATTTGGTCGAGTTATGACGCTTCACATCCTGAATCCGATTTAAGGACTTCCAATCATACGTATTTATTTTCTTGATTTTATGATATCTTTGTGGGGCAACCATAGAAAAAAGAATAATAAAATTTTATTTGTTGCTATTTTGTAACGAAACATTTTTCTGGCTTGTCTCTATGGATGATTTAAAGAATTTTTATTGTTGGTTGAGCTTTGTGGTCGATTTGCATGAGATATATTAGAGAATTCTTATTGGCAATATACATCTTTATCATTTTGTTTTTCTTCAAGATGAGTTTTCTTTTAAAGTAAAATAGGAGTGATTTTCACTAGGTGTTGATTATCCTTCCTTGGGACTCATAGCTGTTTTGTATAAAAATAAACCTGTGTTACGTCGGATACATTTGTAGGATTCTGTATGGAGTTATTTTGACTCACTTTCAGGGAGAGTAGTCTTGAAACTTCCCAACTCAATTTTATATGTTATTTTTAGCTGTTTGTTTGTCTTGATAGTGAACTCCCCTTGTAAGGCGAGTTCCTTGAGTGGTGTGAGTGAATCAATTTTTCTATGAGGAATTTTATTTTCTTTGTATGATCAGATTGGCTACTTTTCTGTGATATAAATTAATTGTAAAATAATTTATATAATCTTGTTGAGTGCAAATTATTCTATGCTTGAGGGTTGTAGCTCTCTCATAAGTAGTCATCATAACTTTTCAATTTTTCATTGCTCAAGATCTAATGATCTTTCTCCAGGTTAATTATATATATATTTTTATTTAATCGAGTTATATTTGAGAAAAAGTTTCTTCAAAGTCGCCCATAGAGTTTGGTTATGTGGTGGAGTATGGTCTAAAAGTTTAAGCGACATTAATTTTACTATGACCAAAGTTAACTAAAAGGGGTGAGGTCCCATAGTTATAAATGGATGATTTTCTTGAGTGTAATTAGTTAACTTGTTCTATATAACAAATAATATCCGAAGTACTTATTTTATATGCATATAAGCATATACTCATTGATTTACTTGTGCGAAGTAAACCCAAAAATACACAATAAAATAAAATAAGAAGAGAAGTTCGGAGAGATTATTTCTGTTAATCTCTGTTATGACCGTATATGCTTGATGCTGGCACATGGATGTCTTTTTAATCATTTGGCAATCTCTTTCTCGTCACATATGCTGACGCTCTTGTGCTTGCCATGCAAATTTTCTTTGCGTGGTTTCTCAGCAAGATAACTAAGATGCATTTGAAGCTGTGAACTTTGTGAATTTTTGGATTCTAGACGTGTAATATAATAAAAAGTAGTGTTTGTTTACCTAAATTTCTGGTTATTGTTTCAGATTATGACCGTATAATGAAAAATATTGAAAGAGGAGAGGCAAGGATTTTAAGAAAAGATGAGATAATGAAAGCGATTGGGAAAAAACTGGATAGATATAAGAATCCATGGCTGGAGTTGAAGATTCAATATGGTCAGAACAAAGGGAAGTTGTACAACGAGGAATGTGATCGCTTCTTGGTGTGTTGTAATGATAATTAACATAATTTTTTAGTACTTTTAAAAAATACTACCTTATCATAATGTTTTTTTTTCTTAGTTGTGTATGGTTCATAAACTTGGTTATGGAAATTGGGACGAGCTGAAGATGGCATTCCGAATGTCGCCTTTATTTCGTTTTGATTGGTTTGTTAAATCACGCACAACTCAAGAACTAGCGAGGCGCTGCGATACTCTTATTCGATTGGTTGAGAAAGAAAATCAAGAATTTGATGAACGGGAGCGCCAAGCTAGGAAGGATAAGAAACATGCAAGGGTAAGCTTTCTCTCTTTTCTATTAGAATTTTATTACATTTTCTTCTTATGTTGTCTTTAAAAAAAGGAGTTTGCTATGAGCAAAGGTACTTGTTTGCAGTTTCTTATTTTATTTTTGTGTTGAGCAGAATATGACACCTTCAAAGAGATCCGTTGCAAAGGCCCCTACTCTGGAGGCTCCAGCACCGACTTCCTTTAAGAGACGAAAACAATCAGTCTTAAATGATAATCTCGGATTGGTGAGTAATCATTTTGTTTTTAGCTATAATGAATCATTTAATTCTCGAAATACAGTTGAAAATACTACTAAAGTTCACGATTAATTTTCCTTCCTGTTATATTATATTGGTGTTCCTATGATTCCTGGTTTTATTAACGTTTTTGCTTTGATTTAATTTTTTTGTTTGTTATCTACTGGATGTTCTGGACCTTTGCTTTTAACTGGGAGAACAATCTTTAGCAGAATGTTAATGAGATTGTTTTTTTTTCATGAGATCAATTATGTGGGCGAATCCTTATGTTATCTGAGCCTTTACTGGTTGGCTAGCATTTTGAACGTTTGTTCTTTGAAATAATGAAATATTTACAACCAATTTTTAATTATAACAATTTTAAGGTGATATCCACATATTTTGTTTGAAATTGATTGGGAAATTTGCATACATGCCACCCAATTCTTTTATATTTGCATGTCCAACACCTAAACTTTAGTTTTTAAATTTATACCTCCTAAATCTTTTGTCACATAAAAAGTGCCACTATTTTATCTTTTAGTTAGTGAAATACACCTTTTCATGCATATGTAAGGTGGCATATATATAAAAAATGAAGTTTAGATGTTGAATATGTAAATACACATGAATTGTATGGTATGTATGTAAATCTTCCTTTTAATTTTTATGCACATCATGATTGTCGTACTACTCACTTCTAGTACACACTACGGAACTTGTACTGTTTTTTTTTCTTCGAGCTTCGTTATTTTTTAGTTATCTATGTGATGTTTTGAACATTTTTTCTATTCTCGTTGGCAAACCTGATTGTTATGTTATAATGGTTGACCTTAGGCTGCAAGTGCTAATTGATCTGGAATCAAACATAGATAAGGCTGTTTGCATAACGACGGTTATCTATTCTATGAATAATTTGAGTGACGTTGAGAGCTTTCCGTAATCAAACTTAGATAAGGCAGTCTTACTACTTTTGGATTTGAGCTGATGAGGGTTGGGCTAAGCCCTAGATGGTGTGGAAAATATGAGGAGAGATATGGGATAAGAGCTTGAATGAAGAATTGGGGTCTAGAGAGAGAATTTGCAGGTAAATCTTGAGAATAACATCTATAATTTTATTTCAAAATCAATGCGTTTATAAAGTTATTTGAATGTTTATCTAATTTTTCATGTATATGTTTTGATATAATTGTGAAATTATAGTGTTAGATAAGTAAATATTAAAGTTTAGATGTTGTGTGTCTGTGTATTTATTTATTTATTTATTTTTTAAAGACTTATATATTAAATAAAAAACAAGATACAGATACAATGTGTGGGAGGGCCCAAACATGACACCCTACCCACACAATAACCACAAATGGTTCAAAAACTAAAAAATAAGGAAAAATACATTAGAGACTTAAAGACAAAGCCTAACAGTGTCGAAATACATTGTTTCAGGTGGCGAGAGAGCGTCCAATTTGGTCTTGCCTCTGCCTCTAGTTCTAGGGAAGGAGCAAGCTAATAAGCTTGTAAGATACTTGTCATTGTCAGTAGTAACCAGTGTATCATCCAATATGTTCTCGAGCTGGAGTCGGCCTCCTTTCTTCTTCTTCCTCCTGGTATAGACCTGCCATTCCTCTTCCTCACCTGATCTTGGTCTAAAGTGTGCTGGAGATGTGTAGATTGTTAAACATTAGAAGCAACTACATGTTGTATCGACTGATCTGTTATTGAATCAAAAAAACACTCTCGTGTGTTTTTGCATGTAAGTGAGTTTTCTTCAATAGATATTCTTCGTCAGGAACTGTGGTGTTGGAAAGGGGATCGGGTTGCATCTTCTCACATCTTCTCAATAGAGATGGTAGGTGACTGATCTTTAGCGATATCCGACCTTAAATGAGGATGCAAGCGATAACAAAGTGTAGAACTGTGACCAAACATACTGCAATGAAAACAATAAGGACGGTGTGGTTCTATTTCAACATTTTGCCAATAGCCGTTGTGAGTGGTTCCAATTCAAATATCATTCGAAGCTGGTTGAGTGATATTTCTCTCAACTAACACACAAGCCATAGAGGGTTTGGTGACATCAAACGTATAACTATGGATCTTGAGAGACTTACCGTAAACAGTTGCTAAGGAGTAGAGAATTTTGAAGTTAAACAGATATAATTTTAACCCCAGAAACTTTATCCAAACTGGAATGATAGGGGACTCCACTTTTGGATCAAAACCAACAGTCCACTTCAGAATTTTCATATAACAATTTTCTTTCTTAATAACTTTCCAAGAAAAAAAATGCGTATAATCGACATCGTGAGAAAACTGAATCAGTATGTGTCGACCGTCAAGTAGACCAATATTCCAACTGCCCAACAACTTCATAGCCTCAAAATCTTTTCGAAGGATCTCAAGTTTTGGGTGACCATAAAGAAATTTTCTCACTAGAGCAAAAAGCCAAGTAGATGTGAGAGTACTGGTTTCAACCTCTGTGAGAATAAGAGCAGACTTCTCATTTTTTTCCTCCAATTTTTTAATGAAGACATGATCGCCACTAGCTTCAAAAGCCTCGTGGAATGATTGTGGAACATTGCAAGATTTACCTATACGAAAACTAGTCTCTGAATATGAAAGAAGAGCACGAGTAGGAATAGAGAGGCCGCCGACAACTGCAGTGGCATATGAACGGATAGTGGATGCCATCTCCTCTGATAAGATGGTCCGTCGAGCAGGAGACAAGATGGTCTGTCGGGCAACGAACAATCAACTCAAGCAGAATGACGCCCTTTCCTGCAGAGCCGAAAAATCACAGAAGTGAAACGAACCCTTGCAAAAACAGATCGAGCAGACGATGCGAGCTTTGGAGCAGACGACGCGAGCGAGCGACGTGAGTCAGCAGACGACGCCAAGCTGAAGTGAGACACCCTCAGCAGCGAAGCAAAAGGCGAGAGAAGCCGACGACGAAGGTGACGAAGAGGAAATTAGAGCATCGACGCGAAGAATATCGAAGTAGCAGACGCTAGGGTTCGCCATGAGGCGAAACCTAGCTGAGCAGAGACGACGACACCTTTTTTTTATACATGTGTGTGTGTGTAAGTATGTATGTATTTATGTATGGACGTACGTATGAACAAGATATAGCAATACAAATTTTGATGGAAAGTTGAGAAACATGACAAACGAAGTGCGTCCTCGGTCAAGATGAGACAAAATCAGTCAATGCACCAAGTTAGATAATCAAGAAAATTAATGCAAAGTTAGTAGATCGTCAAGATCGTCACTTAACTCTGTCAAGTCGTTCGCCTAATCAGTGAGCTGAATAACACAAAGTCTGAATGGGTAACTTTAGAAGGGAGGGCCGAACGAAGGACATCTTACTGCTCAACAACAAGACGAACGAACTTGTATCTGAGAAGAAGTCGTAGAAATGCTCGGCCAAGGAACTCTCATATCATCTTCACATGATTCAGCCCGCGACCACCGATCCGACAAGTGCAGGACAGCGAGTACTAAGCATGCTACCTTCATTCAGTAATTGTTTATTATCCAATTCAAATGTGTCGTGTAAATGACCACCATGCACCTACATTCTTTTACACAGGAAATGGCCTAAAGGTAACAATGTAACCAAATTGTCTCCTATACCTATAAATAGGAGGCCAATTTATGAGAAGAGACTTTAGACTCTCACTTTTACCGTTAACTATCCTTTATCACTTATCTTATTTGCTCAATTTTTTGGGTGTGATTCCTGGACGTTTTTGGGTTCAACGTAATATATGGTGTGTGTAAATCCCCCATCAATAAAACATAGTAAATGTATCTTAAACATATGGCGATAGTATGAATATTAAGAATTTATGTCGAGGTGTAAGATATAATCAACTAGGGACGGTACAATGTACAATCTATTTAATATCAAAGGATCTTGTTACAATTATCATGGATAAAAATCCTAATAAAGAGTGATGTATACATCTTTCAATAAATAAGAATCATTTTGTAACACTCGAAACACATTTTCTCAAGGTCCAAAGAAAGCACACTTAGTGAACATTAATTTCAAAGATCCTATATGATACCTCAAACAGTCACACATGCATCTTTGTAAGCATTGAAAGATTAAATGGTTAACTAACATGGATGTAACTTAGTCAAATTAGATTACACCAAAATCAAATTGGATTAATTATTATTGTGAAGGAAACCTACAATGCTAGATCTCATTATGCAATCCATGCTAAATATAAATAAATCAAAGAATGAATTTAAGTATTAGCTTAATCTATGTTTTGTGAGTTAAAAAAAAGTAGATGAGAATAAGATAAGGTAAACAAAAAGCTTTCCATGAAAATAAACAAAAAAGTTTTCCATCAGTTAAGGCAAACCCGGCAAGCTTCTGTTGTGGGAAAGATAACTTTGGGATTACTAGAATTTGAAGGGGGAAAAAAAAAGACAGGCTTGTGATTTTAGCCTTTTGTTAAAAGAGAAGAGGACTTGTAGTTGTGGGAAAGGGGAAGGGGAAGGGGAAGGGGAAGGGGGAGGGGGAGGGGAAGGGGAAGGGCTTTTGCATTTAGCTTGTAGAGGGAAATGAGGAGGAAGGCGAGCGGGGTTTAGCAGCTTTTGAGTAGGAATGGATGTATTTATGCTGCTTATTTTATGTTTCATTGATACAAATATGATCTGATGCAAATACAAGACACATCTATTATGGATATATTGGACAATGACATTATAATATTATGTTTGTGTGTGCGCACGGGCTAAATAAAAATAAGCTGAATTTTCGTAAAAATTAATTTCTTAAATGTCTTAAAGCCAATTAAAGAAGAAATACACACTTGATATTATAGATTTCTACCTTAAAGATGAGAAAATTAATTATTTTTTAGAAAAATAAAAATAATATTTTTTAAAAGATCATAAAAATTTATGGTGGAATTAAAAAATAAAATTAGTGTTAAATTGATGTTAAATTGGTTGCATAATTTTATTTTAAAAAAAGAAATAACTGGTATGTATGTAAATTTCGCAAAAAAGTATATGTATTATCACAGCAACTTTGCAGCTTCATCTCGCCACTTTCTTTTTTAGTCGAAAAGCCTGGATGGTTCATGCTATCTTAATAATTAATACAAGCATTTACTTTATGGTTATTGTTGCATGTCCGTGTTACAGTATGTTTTAATTTGCCTGTATGTTCCAGAGCAATCACTTCTATCTTAAAATGCTATTAAATCTCTGATGATCTTTTATCCGAAGAATATATGAGCCCTATTACTTTGAAAGCATATTGTCAATATATCCTGCTTTTATAGCATGTGCTTTTATTTTTTATTTTTAGTGGAATTGTGCGATTTGGAGTTGTGCATACATACCATGCCTACATACACATTTTTAGAATACGCCTGAGTGACAGATTTTATGAGCGATGGATTCAAGTTATGTTATAGTTTCTCTTATTTCTTTTTTTTAATTCACTGATATATCTTGATTTTTGAGAAAATTGTCAAAATAGTTCCATTACTTTTTGCAAGGCGGTCATTTTAGTTCCAGAGTCTAAAAGTTTCAATTTAGTCCTTAGACTATTTTAATACAAGTTGAAATAGGTCTTTCCGCCTCAATATAAGGATTTTTGGAACTAATTTGGCAATTTTAGAGAACCTGGGACTAAAATGGGCTCATGTAAATAGTAAGTGGACTATTTTGGCTCTCATTCAATTCCTTTTTATGATTTTTTCTTCGTTTATTGTTAGTATAACTACTCAAAGAGTCTTAAGCTCTCTGTTCTTTGCTCTTGTACATCTACCCCAAGTTCTAGCTTTGTTTACATCACTGTTTTGCAGCTGGATCTCTCTTGAAAAAAAAAAAAATTTCCACTAATTTTCCCAAAAAAAAAAAAAATTTTCTTTATCATAGCGTTACAACAACCTTTTTATAAAAAAGTTGTTTATTTGGACTTCACAACTTAACAGGCTTAGATCTTTGCAAATTAAAAGCTACCATTCTTTCTTCTTATCAGACTCCAAAAAGGTTGATTTTGAAAACTCTGATCTCTACTTTGTTTTCGCTGCAGTTTGTTGAATCTTGCTGACTTAAATCATATTTTTGTCTCAGGCGAAGAGGAGGTGATTGTACGAGCCAACCCAACCCAACCCAACCCAATCAGGTATTCTAAACAAGCAGCAGAATTGATCTTCACGCTGATTTTTTTAAAAAAAATGCTTCAATTGGTGCTTGCCTTCTTTTGATTGCTCTGGAACAACTTCACTATGTAGTACCTTAATTCACAAGATATCATAACAAAATAGACTTCTAGATCCCTACCATAGTGACATTTAGCATATTCTCTCTCTCTCTCTCTCTACACGCACTAAGGTTATGACACTTGACAAAGGGCAAGCTCTTTTCTATTTCAAGAGATTTATTATTAAAATAATCATAAAAATTGTTTGTTTGTAGTAATATTATCTAAATTTTGTAAAATATAGCAATTATTTATTTATTTTTTATTTATTATGGTTTGTTTAATAAACATTTAAGGTGCAACTGGAGCTTGAGCTATCTACATAAAATCCTTCCATAAATGATTTAAAATTAGTCAATTATTCATATATTAACTCATCTTTAGAAATTTCAATTATTCTGAATTCAGTTAATTTACTTCGTCTTGATCTTTTCAAAGCTGCCATTAATTTTTTGACAGGTTTTAATCAAAATAGTTTTCATATTTCGTTCTTTTTAAATAGGAATTTGTTCTGGGTTATTTAATATGTAATATTATGGGAAAGTCTTTTGTCGTATATATATATATAATTTTAAGTACCAATTATTTTTGACCTATAAAACTAAGAAGGAAAACTAATTAGTTAATAGAATGAAGGTTGTTAAAATTTAAAATAAAATAAGAAAATTTAATTAGTTGTAAAAAAGAATCGTTTCAAAAATATTAATATGTTTTATATCAAAATCTATTATATTTGCTTATATATACATGAATTCAAATCATTTATTCTCATGATTTCATATATTCTTTACTTATTTTCATGTTTTTCATCGCATTTATGCTTATTATTTGAGATTTGAATTTATTCTTAAATCTCAACAAATTTGTGGTACAATTTACTTTAATTAAATTTTAATTATTTTATATGTTTTTATTTTTATTTTTTAAAAGAT
>NEWO01000261.1:461531-513828 GCA_003013225.1 Phalaenopsis aphrodite
TATATATATATATATATATATATATATATATATATATATATATATATATATATATGACATGGTTACATTAATATTAAGGAAATCAAATGATCAAAAATAGAGGTGCACAAACGGAGTTCCGAGAGGAAACATAAATATCATCGCAATCAATTGATCGAATTTATTGCAGGACTGATTGACATGGGGGTGTCAATAGGGTTCTAAATTTTGCTCAAAGATTGTTAATCGCTCGAAAATTGATTCTAATTTTGTCTTGGATCGAGATTGGATTGAAATAAGCGAGTCATGCTCTATGCCAAAATTTTGGATCGAATTTTTTTTGACCCACCTGATTTTGATTTGACATTGACTCGACTAGAAATTAGATCATTAACAACTCCAGTGTTACTAGCTCAGTGAATTTAGTTCAAAGATTGTTAATTTCTTGAAAATTGATTTAAATTTGGCACGAATCGAGATCAGGTTGAAATAAACGTTGAGCCAAATTTTTTGATCGATTTTTTTAGTTGATTTTGACAGGAGTTAGATCGTTAACAGTCGTAGGTGTCGATCGACGAAGGCTTCGGACTGACGAAACCATCAGACAGGAAAACATAATCAAGCGAACCTGCATCACTATTAAATAATTGAATATTCATAAAATAAATATGATTTTGGTGCAATCGACCGACCCAAGCACTAGGCAATAGATCGACTGACACAGTCGGTCGACCTTAAGGTCTCGGACTATTGGTCAACACCAATTTTTCTTTTCGTTACCATGTAATCATTATTTCGACATATAGGTCGATTCAATCATTCAAGCAGTTATAGTAACAGACATTTTCTTATATATAATTGTATTCTGAGACCCCTATAAATAAGAGGTCATGACATCATTAAAGACACTTTTAGATTCTTTCACTTTGGGATCCTCACTTCGCACCCCGTGACACTTTAAGATTCTTCAACGCTCTTGAATTCTCTCTTTTATACTTTTCTCTTCTTAGCTCTAACTCTTGGGGCGTGTTTCAAGAAGATAATTTATGATTCAACATCGTAAAAGGTGGTGCATTGAAAATGGACATGCTACGAAAGAAAAGCGGAGCCAATTACAAAGGAGAACCACAACAAAGAGATTCCACAACAAGTTCAATAGAGAATCGGTGAATCGAAAAGTCAACAACAAGTTCAAGTATTACAGGAGCGCATGATGGGTCAATTCGAGGCCATCCGACAAGCAATCATGCAAAAAACAATCAACCTCCACTCTTAAGGGTTTAATCTTAGGGAACTCGTCCTCAAAGAGTTTCCCTAGAGCATCTGCCAGCATCGATCAGACGCGTCAGTAACCAGGCCATCAAAGAGAAAGAGGATTCCCCAAAATTAGCCAGCCCCTGATCTTCCTGACAGTTAGACGTCGAGTAGAGTGTGTCAAAGCATCAGTTCAGCTCGCCCTGATATTACCTTCACTTGAAAAATCTTGGAGGCTATATCACCGACAAAGTTGAGCATTCTCCATATGGATCCTTATAAGGGAAGGAGTAACCCGACTGGCTACCTAGTGACTTTTGAATTATCGCTTGGAATCCTGCAGATCAAGGATGCCATAAAATGCTGACTCTTACTAACGACAATTAAGGAATCATCCCTTCATTGGTTTCATGCTCTACCAGTCAATTATCTCAACCTTTGTTGAGTTTAGGAATTATTTCAGGTGCGCTTTACCAATATGTTGAAGCAGAGGAAGAAAACACAGGCTCTGCTGCAGATCAAGACGGGGAAAGTGAAAGCTTGCAGTCTTACATCACCTGGTTTCAGAATGAGATGTTAGAAGTGCAATGTTTTCAACGGTTGATAGCCCATAATGCTTTGGCGCAAGCGGTTAGAGACGTGCTCTTCAAGTATGACCAGAATAAGTTGGAACCAATTTTTTTCCAAGATTTTGAAGATGACCAATAGCCATATCGCTGGCGAGGAATCTTTCACAGACTCAACCCTAGCCAAATTAGCATCAACCGACCCACAGTCGAAGAAGAGAAAGGCAGAGGACAAAGGAAAAAGGCCGAGAGACAATCAAAATCCCTATAGTAATCAACAAAGCATCAAGCCGAAGTCATCAAGGCCAGAGTTGGAATTCTGATCAACGACCGCCTCGGTAATATGGGTGGTCGCACGTACATCGTGAAATGCAAGGCTTCACCCCACTAAATGTCTTGATGGATGAATTAGTGGCAACCATATAGAATAAGGAGTATTTCTAGAAAGCCCCATCAATGCAGGTCGAACTTGCACTTCCAAATCTAAATAAGTACTGCGATTAATGATCCCGATTTTAAATGTCAATATGATGTATGTGGTTATATTCTTAATTTTTCCTTACTTTGCAACGACGCCAATAACTTGATCACTAGCAACATCTAGGAAAAAAACTTGACTTCAAAGCAAATAAGAATACAATTATTATATTTAAATATGAGATACTACACAAGTATACACATCGTTACCAAGTAATATATGACTTTTTGATTAAGCCACGAATATCAAACCCACAGAGAAAAGAAAAATAAAATAAAATATTCAATTAGAGTTAGAAAAAAATAGATAATAAATTCTACTTAGCAAAATAGTCTTACTCAAACTTTAGATGCTATAATAGGAATGAAAATTTGATTCTTTTTGTAATTTTTGATAATTGAAAGTAAAGTAAACAATTAATTAAACTTAACTAATTATTTGTGAAATGAAGGAAATATAAATAAATTATCTTTTTTCTTATCATGAATCAGTAACAAGTATATAAATTCTGTTGTGGAAGTATTCAAATTGTGTTGTGCCAAATATGAGCAAAAATATTCTTTACCTTTACTAGAGATGCTATAAAGAACATTGACTAATTTAAAGTTTGAATAATCTTGAAGACTGATTAGGTAGGAAAGGTTCTAGCTCTCACTCTAGAGTTCCCTCTTCTCCCTCTACATGGGGACTAACATCTCGTATCAAAGCCTAAAACTATAAATCAAATTGGGGGCTTTAGCTTAGCACTCTAAAGTCCTCTATTTCTACACCCTTCAAAGTTTATTTCCCTATTTATTTGCACCCAATCATATGAATTACATTCTCATCCATATAATTTCATGTGATTGTTACCATTTGTTGACTGAGACAATAACATCTCGGATATTACATGTTCTCAGAACAGATATTAACATCTTACCAAATTAAGAAGTAAATGAAGTACAAGGTTTAAAATCATCACAACTTTTCCCAACATTAAATATTAATATTTCACTCAACTTCTATAAAACACTTAATCACTTATCATTTTAAGGAAAAAGATAAAAAAAACTACTCAGAATTCATGGAGAAAACACAACCACACTTAAGTTTGAAAGTAGAAATCATGCAAACAAACAAAATGTCTAAATTAAAACAAAATGTAGTCACAAAGATAAAAACTTATCTCAAATTCCCTCCACCAAACTCTTGAAGTTCCTTTAAATCTCTTACTTCTCTTAAAATACAAACTACAACTCAAAATAAAAAGAAAAGGGGGTGGCATCGTGTGTAGAAGAATCTCTTGAAAAGAAGAAAAGAGAGAGAGAGAGTTTTTCAATCCAAGTGCCTTGGTGTCTCTTTAAAATGTGTCCATATTTAATAAATCTTCTAAGAGTTGCCTCCTTTCAAAAGCCAAGTAAATGTATTTTCGTGTCCAATAACTATTTCCCACGTTTTCACAAAGGGTTGATTCAAATACCTTTTAAAAAAATTCATCCAAATTCATTGAATCGCTAAGTAACTACTTCTGGCGCTTAAGGGCGATGTACTAGGCGCTTAGGTGCGGCCTTCTCGGTTTTACTGCTGCGTAAGCGCCAGTTCTCGGCGCTTAGGCGCCACAGTTATTGTGCACACCTTCATTTTTGCTCAAATTTGAACTTTTTCACTCATCTCAACATTTTTCATCCATTTGATTGTACCTGAAAGAAAAATGCACAAATACCTTTCATTAAAGTGCAAAATCTAAAAAAATAGGTATAAAAATGTGTACATGAAGACTATATATTTCAGGTGTATCAAAATCTTCCAAACTTAAAATGTTATTTGTCCTCATGTGACACTCCAATCTTTCAGAACCAAAATAAGTAGATTATGTAAATGAGTTTCTTTAGGATATTCTAAAATTTTGATGTAGAAATATAGTAGTCCAATTTAGTAAAAACATTAGTACATGTGACCAACTTAGAGTTTAGAAATTTTTAATGTAAATAATTCTGAAAATATGAGTTTCTATCTAGTTCAGAAATATTTGTAAATTCTTCAATTATAGAGTTTAGGCATTCTATCTTCTCCACTTAAAAAAAATTATTAAGAATAATTATACTTGCTATATTATATCCTCAAGCTTAAGAGTTTCTCAAGTTTTATACTTTAAAAAGATTAAATGTGGAACCAATTTTTGATTAGGCAATAATCCTCAAGCTTCTCCTCCCTTTTTCAACTTTCTTTTTGTATTCTTTTTCTTAAGTGAGAATTATTATATCTGGATAGACTTTTAATGATTTTGAATTCTACTCCTCCTTTTCTAAAGCAAAGTTTTGATATAAATTTTGTACTTAAAAAATATAATAATAGTTTTGAAAATTATTTTTTATAAAAGAAATTTAAGTATTGAAAATAAAAGTCTAACCCTTCTATATTTTTCAAAAATAGAATTTCTCCTACTAAAGATAGTGACACAATATTTATCATTTCTACACTACAAATTTTTAACTTTAAATTTTTGTTCATTACTATAGGTTTCAACTAAATTTTGTACTTATTTCTATATTCAAAATTTTACTTCCCTAATATAACTTCATATACATAATAATTCTTTTCAAATCAAAATTAAATTTTATTGTATTACATTTGAGAACAAATAAACTTCAAGTTTAATAAAATTTTTCATTCCTCCCAAACTTAAATTTTTAATAAGATAAAACATTTTAGCATCATATACATATATATATATATATATATATATATATATATATATATATATATATATATATATATATATATATATATATATTAAAAATAACATGCTTAAAGGAATGTTTACATCCTAAATATATAAGTACAAAAATTTAAATTATGAGTAAAAATTAATTGACCAAATTCTGATTTAACTTTAACATATTGAGATTCATTAGACTTCTATGTAGTGGAGGATAACATAAAATCAAACAAACACACTAACAAACATTCACACCTGCAACATAAAGAAAATGACTCGTAGTAAATTGAAAAATTTAAACATGAAGTTCTTAAGTAAAAGTTAGTAACATTCTAAACCTTCCTAAGATTCAGGATTAAGTTTAACATAAACTAACTAAATACACTAGGCAACACAATTATCATAATTACTACCAAAAAACAAAATAGAACTACTCACATTAACATATACACCACAACAGTGTCTAACAAAACAAAACACAAACAAAAGTAGCAGCTCAACAAGTACAACTTAAAACAAAACAACAGTACAATATAACTGTACCACACGATGCTCATAATAATAATAATAATAATAATAATAATAATAATAATAATAATAATAATAATAATAATAATAATAATAATAATAATAAAACTACTCAATTTAATCCTCCTCCTCCTCAACAGCTTCACTATCATTGTTATCCCAAAAGGCAGTAGGTTCATATGATGGATATCGTGGATATGAAGGGAAAACTACACTTTGGTCACCTCTCATCAGGTTTTCCAAATGTTAGTGGAATTTCTCCTCATAATCACTATGTCTTCTCATATATCCATTCATATGATCTACAAAACTCTCTAAATTTAATGCTTTATTTACAGTATAATTGATATTATCGAACATCATTTGCAATAAATGTGACTTCAAATCAGAACCAGAAGTCTGACTTTGTGATGTTGAAGCACATGAGGTAGAAACATGAGAAGTAGAGACACATAAACTGCTAGAAAATCCTCTTCTCCAGCCAAAGATCTAGCGATGTGAATAAGACTTCACATTAACACTTGTAATGGGCTTTATAGGCTGTAGTATCTCTTCCCAGCTATCGAATCTAACACCTGCTTGCTCATATAATGAAAAGATAAATGATGCGAATCCCAAACCTGCAGTAGTAGCAGTGACAACAGAACTGTCGATAGTCTCATAAATCAGAGCTCCAATGTCAATTGGCTAGAACTGCTGACTGCAATAATTCAAGGTAGCTTTATCTCTAGTAACTTCACTGAGGTGGTTGGTTGGTAGCAAAAGAGCAGAAATAAAGTAGTGTCACGTCTTCAATGTGACATCTAACTTTGATGCGGGGAAGTTGACTCTTCTTTCATTGGTGATCTTCCACAATCCTCTTTCGCCGGTCAATGATGATATGATGTCGTCCAACTCCTCAGTTGGACTATAGTTTGAATAAAAATACAATGTACTGGGGACAACTGATAGAACATATTTATTACCTCAGGGGAGAAATGCACTAGTTTTCCTTGAACCATGACCCGATCTTCTTCAGCTTTAGGGAGATTCACGTAGAAGTCCCGAATAACAGAAATCACAACCACAACAGAAAAACAACAAAAAAGTTCCCACTATCATCGAACAATCAAGTCTTCCACTGCTCCACCTGGACTCTTAAAACATCTACAAGGAATTAATTTCCTAGACTGCAATGCGTTGCTATATTTGTCTTGAGCTGTCGTGCTAACAAACTTGTTCGAATCAAAATGGGCATTCCCTTTACTCCTTTTTGTTCTTGGGTTCATTTTTAAAAATCATATAAAATTCACAATAATTCTCAAATTCAACTCTAAATCACTAAACTCAACTTCTACAAGCTTAAACTATCATTTCTATGTATTTTCCATAGAATTTTCTCAAATTTCCACCATGAATAGTGATTTTCGGTATACACATAATGTGCTCAAAATACATGGTAAAAATAAAAAATTTTTACATAGAAGTGAAGCTCTTACCTCAAGAAGATCAAATCTAACAAATTTGGCTTAAATCCATTAAGAAATCGTCACTTTAGAGGAAGCCCTAGCTCTCAAAATCTCAAAAACCAGAGGTAGGAGACGAAGTCGGGGTAAAAATGGAGGTTTTCGACTCAAATTTTCACTTTAAACCATTTGCGAACCGGTTTACATGAATCGACGCTTAAGCACGACCGTTTCATCGCTTAGGCTCCTACCTCTTGGGTTATCAAGCGCTTAAGCGCGAGGTCTTGGTTCTTTAGCGCCAATGCACAAATTTTGATATTTTCAATTTTAAGTAAAATCCACTTCTAGCCTAAGTCAACCCCCCCTAAATGGTTATATAAATCTTTAATAACTATTTTCTTCCCCATCAACTCTCCTCTTTCTCAAAATTTACCAATATTAACTAATTTGATTCAACACAAAATAACATAAAATTTTATACAAACAAACACACATATTAATTCACAAACAAATACACACATTTGCGATACATAATTTCTCAATCCAAAGAGTCTTGGACGAGATAATTTCTAAGCACGAACACTAAACAAACTTAACATTAAAAGCACATAAAAAAACTTAATACTAACAAAAAAACACTTAACAAAAACAAACACTAAACGAAGAACTTAATTTCACTCTCCTTGTGGAACAAATCCTGACGTTTCATTAGTTTCTCCTTGGGCATTTGGAATATAAATCTGATAGAACGGACGGTGGTGAAGAACTTTGCTTGAGTCTTATTCAATCCATTTGTTTTTCAAATACATAGCTTTGTCCGCTTCTTCAATAAAATTGGTGTGGCTAAATTGCATCTTAAGTTTCCATCCAATATGCTCCAAATGTGTGTTGACTTCCATCACGTTTGCTTCAATTAAAGCCACATCAGCCTCAATTTTGGTAATTTTTCTCCGCTATTCTGATGTGGCTTTAATTGAAGCAAACGTGATGAAGTCAACGCACATTTGGAGCATATTGGAGCACATTTGAGCAAAAAATTAAACAAAATCACTGTCACTAATTTTGAATGTTGAGATGTTATCAAAACTAAAGTACCTAACTATTAGCAAAACAGAAATGCAAAGTTTAAAAAGTAAATACTAATCTACTAACTATGTTTATGTAATGCAGATTTCTTATGTGAAAAAACACCCTTCCCACTACAATGAGGTTTTGGTGAAATGAGATGAGATAAATGTTTATAATATGTATTGTGCCAAATAGAAGCAATTATAATTCTCTACCCTGATACAGTGCATAGAAAATCATTAGCTAATCCTAGGTTTAGTCCCTAAATCCGTGGTTAGGCTAGGAGGATACCGGCTCCCACTCAGAGCTCCCACTTCCCTTCACTTGAAGACAAACTCTCGCTTTAGTTTTTAAACACTAAGACCGAATTAATGATTTTAGTCTGTCACCCTAAAGATTCTCCAATTCTACACCCAACAAAGAATATTTTCCTATTTATTTGCACTTAATTCCATGAACAAATTTCTCCTCCATGAAATCAAATGTGACCCTCACTCTGTTGTAGAACTTATACTCCATTTCCCGGATCGTATGTTTCACAACATATTTTAACAATTCAATTGGCCAGATCGAATTGTGAATTAAGTTCGGAGTTAAAAAATCATCACAATTTATTTTATATATTAATATTGGCACATCATATTGTCTCTTCATTTCACCAGATCTCAGAGTAAGGAGAAAGATAGAGTGAACTACCTAGAATTTATTCGAAAGACACAACAAAACACAAATTTCTTATATAAAAGAAAGTTCATACAACACTAATAAATAAACAAAACTTATCTGAAACTCTTTCTCAAAACAAATCCCTTGTAGCATTTCCTTAGAAATGCAGGAAGAAGATATCTCTCACTTTCTCCTTCTCCAACACTCTTACAGAAAGTTTCACACTAAATCTCACCACACAAACTCTAAACTATAAAAGAAAAATTACTATTGTACTCCAATATAGTGGTGGAATGAAGATGGATTATGAAGAATGACAAAAATGGAGCGTGGTGGAATGTCTTGGAGCGAAAAGGAGTCTCTTTCATGATGAATTTCGGCCCCATATAAAGCCCAAGGTCGGTTCTCCAAAAGGTGCCTCCAAAAACTCTTCAAAAATCATCCAAATACATCAAACCTTCTAGAAACGGGGTCTGAACTTCCTTTGGCGCCGCCGACGCCAGAAAGCACCGTCGCCGCTGAGTAAAAATTTCAGCTGTTCTGTTGTTCTGCGCAGTCGGCACTGCCCTTGGCGCGGTCGGCTTTGAGCACTTCTTCAAAAACGTCATTTTGACTCCAAATTTCATCCTTCTTGCTTTAAGTCCTAAAAATCAACAACCTGCAAGAAAACATCAAAATACATTCATTAAGGTGCAATATCACCAAAAATAAGTATAAAATATGGGTCTAAAAATGCATATATTTTCAATGTATCAAAATGCCCCAAACATATATGTTACTTGTCCTCAAGTAACTCGTCTACTACATAAAAATATGACTTATGGTAAAGAATTTAACTTCTAGACTTCCATATTTAAGTTCTCTAAACATAATAGTATAACTTAAGAAAAATTCAAAACAACTCCAGTTAATAGTAAATGTGCTAGGATATTCAGTAATTAAGTATAAGATTTTTGATCCTATATTTCTTTCAAGAAAAATTGCAATTTGTTATATTAAAGTCACTTAGAAAATTCATATGAAAAAGAACTTCATAAAATTTTACTAATCATTAAGCTAATACTCAAATAAAAAGTTTAGAAAATGTGTTCAAGTCTTTTTCCTTAAGTTGATTCTAGTGAAGACAATTTTTAATTAGGCATCTCCTCAAGCTTCTCCCACATCTTTTTTTTTTCTTTATTTTCAGGATCATTGTTAATCCCCTTTTTCTTTTCTTTCTTTTTTTTTTTTTTATGTATGTGAGGATTACTATATCTGGATAGCCTTTAATGATTTTGAACTTCACTATCCTTTTCTTAAAGTTAAAATTTTTTTACATTTCTTCACTTAACAAATTTATATTAACTTAAAAATTACATAAAGTTTAATTCTTTTCCTTTTACATGAATCTTTTAAGATTTTTAATACTTCAAATATACAAATTCCTTCACTTAAAATAGAAAACCATAGTCTTATTCTCTTTTACCAAATATTTTAGTATCTATAATTAACCTTTATTATTGAAAATTTTTTACTTAAATTTACTATATATTTAGAAGCATAAATATAATTATCTAAAGTTAACCCCTAATACCAAATGTCATGTTAGATTTAAAATTTTTGAAAATATAGTTAAGTGAGGACAAATAAAATTAAGTTCTCTCTTTTCTTTTTTAAAATAATTTTTCTCCCCCCCAAACTTAAATTTTTTTAAAAAAAGATTTACATGAAAAACTTTAAAAAGGGTGAAAGAAAGCATTAAATAGATAAATAAATTCATACCTATTGAAGATTTTGATTTGTACAAATAAATTTTGAAACACTGTAGGTGCTAATATGAAAAACTACAAGGCTTAAAACATTAAATTGCACATAATATATATAAAATTTCCTGAGAAAGAGTTAATTACAATACATATAACAAAGTGCTGAAGCTAACAATAGAACTAAACTAAATTCTAAAAATGAAAACAATTTTGTACATTACTGTTTCACATTACAACATAACAACAAAGTCTCAATAATATCACAAAGCAAACAATAAAATCACAAAGTACAACACAAATAAATAAACAAACAAAAAGATCACCAATCATCATCTTCTTCATCATTAACATCTAACTTCTGCTGCTGATATGGATTATAAACAAGGTGAATAAAGGAGCTGAACTGTATGGTCACCCCTCAAGTATTTCACTAAAGCATCATCATAAGCAGCATCATATTCAAACTTATGGCGAATCAGATCTTCTGTATGAGCATTTCTGGCCTCCATGTTCTGCATCCTATGATTCATCCTCAAAATATCTCACTGTTGAATCATCATCTGGTCCAATAACTCCCTGTTACTGGGGTCACTTGAAGTAGGCTCACTAAAATTAGGGGTCCTAGAAGTAGAAGGAATATCTCTGGCCTTACTTCCAGATCTCCAATCAACATGGGACTCATAAGTCTTAATGTTTGCAGGCCCAATCAGTCTCTGTGGAACAAGCCCTCGAAATCAACTATTGCATGCTCACAAAGTGTATAAATGAGAGCAGGGTGTGCCAATCCATCAATGGTCTCTCCCAGAGTAATATATCAAGTGTTCATATAAATGATAGAGCCTACATTTATATCCATCACTTGCTAAATACAGCAGTTCCTTCCAGAAATAAATAATGCCAGACCTTAGATACTACACTTAACATAGAAAGAGGAAAGTTGACTTTAACTCCATTCTTTACTTTCCAAGTCCCTTTCTCACCAGTCAGAAAACAAATAATCTTATATAATGCCTCATTTGTGGCAGAGAATGAATGATACTGGCATCTATAAACGTCTTCTAATTGATAAAACTTATTTGTTTTTCTTGGAGTAAACTCCACCCTTTTTCCTCGAACAAAAACAAAATCATCAGAAGCCTCCAAAAGTTGGCATAAGATTTCATAACTATCCCAGCTATCGCATCGACAGTAAAATAATAGAAGTTTTCTCTCTGCCGAGCGATAATCAATCGTTCAACTTCTCCTCCCAGATTTTTGAAACCTTGATCCAAAATCACTTTCTTATTTTCTCAAAGACTATGAAATCGAGCACTAGCTTTAAAGCTAACAAACTTTTGCTCGTCATATTCTATTTTTCTTTTGCTCGATCTAGGTGCCATAAGAAATCTAGAAAAATTTGATAAAAATCCGAATAAATTCCAAAATTCTGAAAATCAAAATGTAAAGCACTTTAAATTTAAATCCACTAAGTAAAAGTTTTTCACTAAAGCATTTTCTCAAAATCTCTCAAAAAAACAAAACTTTCGGATCTAGGCAATGTGAGAAAAATCTTTGGTGAAAATAAAACAATTTTTACCTTAAAGCGTAGCTCTTACCTAGAGAAAATGAAATCCGAAGTTCCTTTGCCTCTAAATCACCTCAAATTGCCCAAAATCAATCCTTAAGTGTGAAAACCGAAGGTTGAAGCTGACTTTAGGGGTAAAAATGGAGGTTTAACAATGAAAATCGTGAATTAAAGGGGTTATTAGTGCTCTCGGGTCGAAGGCGCCGTCGACGCCCATGCTATCGCTATCGGCACTGAAAGCCCGAAATTCACTATTTTGATTTTTTCAAAATTTCAATTTCCATTTAATTTACTCCAAAGTTTTTTTAGTATTTTTAAACACAAATTTTTATCTAACAAAAATTCACAAATAAACATTCACAAACAATAACAAACTAACTTTTATATTTGAAAATACACTTTTTACAAACACATTTCACAAATTACACATTCACACATATTAAGCAAACTAATTATAAATTAACATCAAAATCAAGCCACAACACTAAACACTGACACAAAACTATACACATAATAAAAGTTCAGAATTCTAAAGAAAAAACAAATCAAACCAAATTAAATCAAATCCAGACAATTACATTAAATACATAAGTATTCTTAAGCAAGTAGAGCATCCAAAGTTTTCACTCATTCCGCTTCATCTTTAGTGCTTTCACCTCCTCTAATATCTCCCATAGATTGGTAATGAACATATAAGTTGTAGAAGGATCGGTACGGGAATTGATCTATCGAATTTTCTTCGATCCACCCATTTTCCTTAAACATCTGAACTAATCCTGCTTCAAAAGTTCCAATATGATCAAAATTTTCTTTCATTCTCCAATCAAGGTGATCAAAAAGGTACTTAAGATCTCCCACTGTATTCATAATACTCTGAAGTTCCCTTTCAATTTTTTTCAATTTCTTCTCCAAAGCAAGTGAACTTCCTACTGTTGGTGGTATTCATGGAGTTAAAGCATGTGAAGAATGATCCATAATAGCATTTAGTGCTTCATTTCCATTACAAACATACTAATCATCAATAGGGATAATGGGCTCCCATGATAGTAAAATTTTTTTCCAACTTTCATATGACACTCGGGATTGATTGCAAATCAGAAAAATTGTAGAAGGATGCCCAAGTCCATAAATTGGCCCATTCATAATAATACCCATAACAGATTTAAATATGATTGATCCTATATCAATAGGTTTTTCCATTTGAATATAGTAGTTTAAAATAGCACTGTCCTTGGTGACTCTACTAATCTTCATTGTAGGGAGTAATTTTGCACAAATAAAAAAATGCCACTACTTCGAAATTGGATTAAGTGATGAAGCAGGAAAACTAATATATCCTTCACCTCGTACTTCCCGCATATCACTTTCATCCGTAAAAAAATTATAAACATCTTGCATCAAATCTCACGAAGGAATGAAATTTGTATAATGACAGATTGTAACATTTTCTATCATATACAATTCATTAATCCTCACAGGAGTAAATGGTACAACCTTACCTCATACGAAGATAACTCCTTGGGTAATTCCATGTAGATTTTCATAGAACTCCTTCACTACAGGCATAACAACCGCATCGTTAGTGTAACAAAGAACTTCCCATCGCCTTTGCGAAATTATCTTGTCAATCGGAGCACTTGGATTGATCAATCCATGTTTAACAAATCCTCTTTCCTTGATCAATCTCTTCTTCATAATAACTTTATCGTATAATCTCTGCGCGTCGAAACTAATAAACTTTCTTCTTTTGAAAACTCTATACCTTGAAGTATCTGGAATTGGAAGCCATGGAATCCCAAAATAGGAAGTTTCTAGGCGTCATAGGAAGTTTTTAGGACTTTAAAAACACCTCATGACGGTTATTATGGAGCGAAATCCCGCCAAAGTTTGCCAAAAGTCGTCTGAACCGTTAAACCGCCTCGGCGTCGTCAGCACTACCGGTGCTGAGGTCCTTTTTCTTGGGCGTCGTTGGCGCTAGTGGCCAAAATTTTACGACTTTCATTTTTCGTTCAATTTAATTCCAACTTTTTCTCCAATACCAATATTTAACTTAATTTATAATAAATGCAATTGTGTAGGATTATTATCTACTAATATATAAGACACTTATCAAACAAAATAGTAATACATAGACATATATGTATGGGTTGCCTCCCACAAAGCGCTTGATTTAACGTCGTCAGCTCGACACACCATTTATTTAGTTGGGTTGACTTAACATTAAAACTTCTTTAAATTGAGGTATGTGCTATTCATAATAATGTTTCAGACGATGCCCATTAACTTTGAATACCTTTCCAGTGTTAGGATCTTTAATAACAACAATTTCATAATGATAGACTTTAATCACTTTAAATGATCATAACCATCTGAATTTTAGTTTTCCTGAAAACAATCTCAATCTTGTATTATATAATAAAATTTCTTATCCAAGTTCAAATTTCCTCTGAATAATCTTCCGATCATGCCATATTTTCATTTTTTCTTTATAGATTTTTGCATTATCATATGCTTCATTTCTTATTTTCTTAAGTTCATTGAGTTGCAATAATCATATGCTTCATTTCTTATTTTCTTAAGTTCATTGAGTTGCAATAATTTTTTCTCACGAGCATCTTTTAGATTAAAATTAAATTCCTTAATAGCCCAAAATATTTTATGCTCTAATTCTACTGGTAAGTGACATGTTTTTCCGAATATCAGTGTGTATGAGGACATTCCTATAGGAGTCTTATAAGCAGTTCTATATGCCCATAATGCAGTATCAAGTATAACATACCAATCTAATTGATAAGGATTTACAACTTTTTCTAAAATACATTTAATTTCATGATTTGATATCTCTGTTAGACTGCTAGTCTGAGGATGATAAGCAGTAGTGAATCTATGCATAATATCATATTTCTTAATTAATTTTTCAATTCTCTTATTTCTAAAATGAGATCCTCCATCAGTAATAATTACTCTTGACATTCCATATCTTGTAAAAATATTTTTAATTAAAAATTTAGAAACACTTCGAACATCACATCTGGGTACAACAATAGCTTCAATCCATTTGGACATATAATCAACAACAAGTAATATATATAAGTTTCCAAATGAAGGCATAAATGATCCCATAAAATCTAATCCCTACACATCAAAAATTTCAACTTCCAATGTGTAATTTAGAGGCATTTCATTTCTTCTAGAAATATTTCCTACTCGTTGACATTTATCACACGTTTTAATATATTCATTAACATCTTTAAAAATAGTAGGCCAATAAAATCTAACTTGCAAAATCTTATATACAATTCTATTTATTCAAAAATGTTCTCCAAATTCAGAATCATGACATCTTTCAATTATCTGTTGAGTTTCTTCATAAGACACACATCTTCTAATAATTAGATCTTTACATTGTTTATATAAATATGGGTCATCCAAAAAATAGTATTTTGAATCATATATAAATTTTTTTGATTGTGGATTTTTCATATAATGTGGTAAAATATCACTTACAATGTAATTTACTATGTCAGCATACCATGGTACATTCATTTCATCAATACTTTATAGCTGTCATCAGGGAAATTTTTTAAAATTTTATTTGTAAAATTAGTTAATATTTCTATTTCTATCCTAGACAAATGATCAAATATTTGATTAGCATTTCCCTTTCTATCAATCATAGTAAAATCAAACTCTTGCAATAGAAGTATCCATCTAATTAATTTTTGTTTAACATCCTTCTTTTGCATTAAGTATTTAATATCAGAATGATCTGTATGCACTATACATTTAGTTCCAATTAAATAAGGTTTAAATTTATCAAATGCATAAAAAAATAGCTAATAACTCTCTTTCAGTAGTAGTATAATTAATTTGAGCATCATTTAGAGTCTTACTAGCATAATATATAACTTTAAAAACTTTGTCGTGCCTTTGTTCTAATACAACCCCAATAACATAATCACTATCATCGCACATTATTTCAAATGGTTTTTCCCAGTCAGGTGGTACTATTATAGGTNCAGTGGTCTCTCCCAGAGCAATATATCGAGTGTTCATATAAATGATAGAGCCTACATTTATATCCAACACTTGCTGAATACAGTAGTTTAGTATGACTCTATCCTTGGTCACTTCACTAGATGGTTTGTTGGAATCATCCTTTAGAAATAAAAGAATGTCAGGCCTTAGATACTATATTTAACATAGAAAGGGAAAGTTGACTTTAACTCCATTCTTTACTTTCCAAACCCCTTTCTCACCAGTCAGAAAAGAAATAACCTCATCTAAGGCCTCATTTGTAGCAGAGAATGAATGATAATGACATTTATAAACATCTTCAAATTGATAAAACTCATTTATTTTTCTTGGATTAAACTCCACCCTTTTTACTCAAACATAAACAAAATCATCAGAAGCTTCCAGAAAGTTGGCATAAAACTTTATAACTATCCCAGCTATTGCATCGACAGTAAACTAGCAGAAGTTTTCCCATTATCGAGCGATAATCAATCGTTCAACTTCTCCTCCCGGATTTTTGAAATCTCTATCCGGAATCACTTTCTTATTTTCTCAAAGACTATGAAATCGAGCACTAGCTTTAAAGCTAACAAACTTTTGCTCGTCATATTCTATTTTTCTTTTGCTCGATCTAGGTGCCATAAGAAATCTAGAAAAATTTGATAAAAATCCGAATAAATTCCAAAATTCTGAAAATCAAAATGTAAAGCACTTTAAATTTAAATCCACTAAGTAAAAGTTTTTCACTAAAGCATTTTCTCAAAATCTCTCAAAAAAACAAAACTTTCGGATCTAGGCAATGTGAGAAAAATCTTTGGTGAAAATAAAACAATTTTTACCTTAAAGCGTAGCTCTTACCTAGAGAAAATGAAATCCGAAGTTCCTTTGCCTCTAAATCACCTCAAATTGCCCAAAATCAATCCTTAAGTGTGAAAACCGAAGGTTGAAGCTGACTTTAGGGGTAAAAATGGAGGTTTAACAATGAAAATCGTGAATTAAAGGGGTTATTAGTGCTCTCGGGTCGAAGGCGCCGTCGACGCCCATGCTATCGCTATCGGCACTGAAAGCCCGAAATTCACTATTTTGATTTTTTCAAAATTTCAATTTCCATTTAATTTACTCCAAAGTTTTTTTAGTATTTTTAAACACAAATTTTTATCTAACAAAAATTCACAAATAAACATTCACAAACAATAACAAACTAACTTTTATATTTGAAAATACACTTTTTACAAACACATTTCACAAATTACACATTCACACATATTAAGCAAACTAATTATAAATTAACATCAAAATCAAGCCACAACACTAAACACTGACACAAAACTATACACATAATAAAAGTTCAGAATTCTAAAGAAAAAACAAATCAAACCAAATTAAATCAAATCCAGACAATTACATTAAATACATAAGTATTCTTAAGCAAGTAGAGCATCCAAAGTTTTCACTCATTCCGCTTCATCTTTAGTGCTTTCACCTCCTCTAATATCTCCCATAGATTGGTAATGAACATATAAGTTGTAGAAGGATCGGTACGGGAATTGATCTATCGAATTTTCTTCGATCCACCCATTTTCCTTAAACATCTGAACTAATCCTGCTTCAAAAGTTCCAATATGATCAAAATTTTCTTTCATTCTCCAATCAAGGTGATCAAAAAGGTACTTAAGATCTCCCACTGTATTCATAATACTCTGAAGTTCCCTTTCAATTTTTTTCAATTTCTTCTCCAAAGCAAGTGAACTTCCTACTGTTGGTGGTATTCATGGAGTTAAAGCATGTGAAGAATGATCCATAATAGCATTTAGTGCTTCATTTCCATTACAAACATACTAATCATCAATAGGGATAATGGGCTCCCATGATAGTAAAATTTTTTTCCAACTTTCATATGACACTCGGGATTGATTGCAAATCAGAAAAATTGTAGAAGGATGCCCAAGTCCATAAATTGGCCCATTCATAATAATACCCATAACAGATTTAAATATGATTGATCCTATATCAATAGGTTTTTCCATTTGAATATAGTAGTTTAAAATAGCACTGTCCTTGGTGACTCTACTAATCTTCATTGTAGGGAGTAATTTTGCACAAATAAAAAAATGCCACTACTTCGAAATTGGATTAAGTGATGAAGCAGGAAAACTAATATATCCTTCACCTCGTACTTCCCGCATATCACTTTCATCCGTAAAAAAATTATAAACATCTTGCATCAAATCTCACGAAGGAATGAAATTTGTATAATGACAGATTGTAACATTTTCTATCATATACAATTCATTAATCCTCACAGGAGTAAATGGTACAACCTTACCTCATACGAAGATAACTCCTTGGGTAATTCCATGTAGATTTTCATAGAACTCCTTCACTACAGGCATAACAACCGCATCGTTAGTGTAACAAAGAACTTCCCATCGCCTTTGCGAAATTATCTTGTCAATCGGAGCACTTGGATTGATCAATCCATGTTTAACAAATCCTCTTTCCTTGATCAATCTCTTCTTCATAATAACTTTATCGTATAATCTCTGCGCGTCGAAACTAATAAACTTTCTTCTTTTGAAAACTCTATACCTTGAAGTATCTGGAATTGGAAGCCATGGAATCCCAAAATAGGAAGTTTCTAGGCGTCATAGGAAGTTTTTAGGACTTTAAAAACACCTCATGACGGTTATTATGGAGCGAAATCCCGCCAAAGTTTGCCAAAAGTCGTCTGAACCGTTAAACCGCCTCGGCGTCGTCAGCACTACCGGTGCTGAGGTCCTTTTTCTTGGGCGTCGTTGGCGCTAGTGGCCAAAATTTTACGACTTTCATTTTTCGTTCAATTTAATTCCAACTTTTTCTCCAATACCAATATTTAACTTAATTTATAATAAATGCAATTGTGTAGGATTATTATCTACTAATATATAAGACACTTATCAAACAAAATAGTAATACATAGACATATATGTATGGGTTGCCTCCCACAAAGCGCTTGATTTAACGTCGTCAGCTCGACACACCATTTATTTAGTTGGGTTGACTTAACATTAAAACTTCTTTAAATTGAGGTATGTGCTATTCATAATAATGTTTCAGACGATGCCCATTAACTTTGAATACCTTTCCAGTGTTAGGATCTTTAATAACAACAATTTCATAATGATAGACTTTAATCACTTTAAATGATCATAACCATCTGAATTTTAGTTTTCCTGAAAACAATCTCAATCTTGTATTATATAATAAAATTTCTTATCCAAGTTCAAATTTCCTCTGAATAATCTTCCGATCATGCCATATTTTCATTTTTTCTTTATAGATTTTTGCATTATCATATGCTTCATTTCTTATTTTCTTAAGTTCATTGAGTTGCAATAATCATATGCTTCATTTCTTATTTTCTTAAGTTCATTGAGTTGCAATAATTTTTTCTCACGAGCATCTTTTAGATTAAAATTAAATTCCTTAATAGCCCAAAATATTTTATGCTCTAATTCTACTGGTAAGTGACATGTTTTTCCGAATATCAGTGTGTATGAGGACATTCCTATAGGAGTCTTATAAGCAGTTCTATATGCCCATAATGCAGTATCAAGTATAACATACCAATCTAATTGATAAGGATTTACAACTTTTTCTAAAATACATTTAATTTCATGATTTGATATCTCTGTTAGACTGCTAGTCTGAGGATGATAAGCAGTAGTGAATCTATGCATAATATCATATTTCTTAATTAATTTTTCAATTCTCTTATTTCTAAAATGAGATCCTCCATCAGTAATAATTACTCTTGACATTCCATATCTTGTAAAAATATTTTTAATTAAAAATTTAGAAACACTTCGAACATCACATCTGGGTACAACAATAGCTTCAATCCATTTGGACATATAATCAACAACAAGTAATATATATAAGTTTCCAAATGAAGGCATAAATGATCCCATAAAATCTAATCCCTACACATCAAAAATTTCAACTTCCAATGTGTAATTTAGAGGCATTTCATTTCTTCTAGAAATATTTCCTACTCGTTGACATTTATCACACGTTTTAATATATTCATTAACATCTTTAAAAATAGTAGGCCAATAAAATCTAACTTGCAAAATCTTATATACAATTCTATTTATTCAAAAATGTTCTCCAAATTCAGAATCATGACATCTTTCAATTATCTGTTGAGTTTCTTCATAAGACACACATCTTCTAATAATTAGATCTTTACATTGTTTATATAAATATGGGTCATCCAAAAAATAGTATTTTGAATCATATATAAATTTTTTTGATTGTGGATTTTTCATATAATGTGGTAAAATATCACTTACAATGTAATTTACTATGTCAGCATACCATGGTACATTCATTTCATCAATACTTTATAGCTGTCATCAGGGAAATTTTTTAAAATTTTATTTGTAAAATTAGTTAATATTTCTATTTCTATCCTAGACAAATGATCAAATATTTGATTAGCATTTCCCTTTCTATCAATCATAGTAAAATCAAACTCTTGCAATAGAAGTATCCATCTAATTAATTTTTGTTTAACATCCTTCTTTTGCATTAAGTATTTAATATCAGAATGATCTGTATGCACTATACATTTAGTTCCAATTAAATAAGGTTTAAATTTATCAAATGCATAAAAAAATAGCTAATAACTCTCTTTCAGTAGTAGTATAATTAATTTGAGCATCATTTAGAGTCTTACTAGCATAATATATAACTTTAAAAACTTTGTCGTGCCTTTGTTCTAATACAACCCCAATAACATAATCACTATCATCGCACATTATTTCAAATGGTTTTTCCCAGTCAGGTGGTACTATTATAGGTGCAGTGACTAATTTTTTCTTTAATAATTCAAATGTTTTTATGCATTCCTCATCAAAATCAAATTTCTTATCTTTTTCTACAAGTTGGCATAGCGACTTAGTTATTTTTAAAAAATTTTAAATGTAGCGCTTGTAAAAACCAGCAGTCCTAGAAAACTTCTCACCCCTTTAACATTAGTAGGTGGTGATAATTTTTCTATAACTTGGATTTTTGCAGGATCTACCTCCATGCCTTTTTCAGAAATTTTATGCTTAAGCACAATACCTCATGTAACCATAAATTGACATTTTTCCCAATTTAATACTAGGTTGATATTTTCACATACTTCCAGAACTTTTTCTAAATTATTAAGACATAACTCAAACGAAGTCTCAAATACAGAAAAATCATCCATAAACACTTCCTTCCATGTTCTATAAAATTGCTAAAAATTGACATTATGCATCTTTGAAATGTTGTAGGTGCATTGCATAGTCCAAAAGACATTCTACGAAAAACAAATGTTCCATATGGGCTTGTAAATGTTGTTTTCTCTTGATCCTCTCGGACAATTGGAATTTGATGATAACCAGTATATCCATCTAAAAAATAATAATATTTATTCCCAGCCAATCTATCCAACATTTGGTCTAGAAAGGGAAAAGGAAAGTGATCTTTTCTGGTGGCCATATTTAATTTTCTATAGTCAATACAAATTCGACAACCAACAACTTGTCTTATTGATATTAATTCAATTTTCTAATTTTCTTCATCAGTCACTCCTCTTTTCTTCGAAACACAGTGAATTGGGCTTACCCAACCACTATCTAAAATATGATATATAATTCCAGCATCTAACCATTTTAAAATCTCTTTTTTAACAACTACGTTCATTATTGGGTTTAATCTTCTCTAAGGATCAGCTTTAGGTTCATATTGTTCATTTAATAAAATTCCGTGCATATAAATTGAAGGACTAATTCCTTTAATATCTGCTAAAGTCTATCCAAAAGCCTATTTATACTTGTTCAACATTTCTATTAACTTTTGTTCTTGAATTTCAGTCAACTCAAAAGATATAATAACATGCAATTTAGATGACTCTCCTAAAAACACATACTTTAAATGGGCAGGTAATATCTTTAATTCAAGTTCAGGTGGTTTAATACTTGGAGGAATAATATTTTTACTTTCGTTTTCCAACAAGTCTAATGTTTCAAATTTACCCTGAACATAATCCAAATCTTCTCCTTTTATTTCATCTTCATTCTCAAATATTTCTCCTTGCTTTAATTTATCTTCACACTCATTCTTAAACTGTTCATTACTAAGATAATCAGCTACTTCCATCCTGAAACATTCATTATCTTTTTCTATTGCAAGATATTTTATAGCTTTTGCTATATTAAATTTTACTTCTTGATCATTAAATCTCATTATTAATTCTCTTTTTTTTGCACATTTATTACAGCTCTTTCTATTGCAAGAAGTGGTCTCCCTAAATGCTCTTTATCTTCCTCTATGTCCAATACTATAAAGTCTACATGGAAAATAAATTTATCTACTTTTACTAGTACATCCTCTATAACTCCTTTTGGATAAGTTATTGATTGATCAGTTAACTGAAGAGTTACAATAGTAGGGAAAATTTCTCCCAAATTTAAACGTTTAAAGATCAATAAGGGCATAAGATTGATACTCGCTTTTAAATCACATAAAGCTTTTCCATAAAACTTTTCACCAATTGCACAAGGTATAGTAAAACTACCAGGATCTTTTAATTTTTCAGGAAGCTTTTTCTGAATAATAACACTACACTCTTCAGTAAACTTCCTTTTCTTATTTAGTACATCCTTCATAAATTTCACATAACTTGCATTTGTTCCAAAGCTTAAACAAAAGGAATATTTATCGTTAATTTTTAAGGATTTCCAAAAAATTTGTAAATTGTTTATCTTTATTTTTCTTCTTCAGTCTTTGAGGAAACAGAGGTAATGGTTTTTCTAAAGGAACTTGTGTTTGTTCATTTTCATGTTGATCATTTTCCATTTCTTCCTTCTCTTCATCAACTTCAGTTTCTCTTTAGATCCTTGTTTCAACTTCTTTTTCACTTCGTAATTGAATAGCTTTAATTTTCTCTTTATTTTGATCTTTTGGATTAACTTCCTCAGTACTCGGAAGAATTCCAGAAGGTTTGTTACTAAGTGCAGTAGCAATATGTCCTAATTAATTTTTAATATTTCTAATAGCAACCCCTTGATTTTGCATTTGATTTCCCATATTCAACATCACTTCTTCCATCGTCAACTTCTTTTCCTTAACTTGTGGGTTAGGATTGGAGTTAAATCCTGGAGGATAATAAGGTCAAAAATTAGGATTTGCTTGATTTTTCAGATTTCCAGATGGATTCACTGGATCGTTATAATTATTCAAACTAAAATTAGGGTGATTTTTCCATCTAGGGTTAAATTTGTTAGAATAAGGATTGTTATTTCGATTATTTATAGCGTTTAAAGTTTCATAAGATGGTTGAGTATCAATAATCTGTCCTAGTGAATTTTCCTCTAATACTGGGGGTTTTTGAGAATAGTTCACTCTTATTTGATAAATCATTTTAGAAATAGCAGCAATTTGAGATGCTAAAATAGACATTGCATCAGAATCACGAATACTATCTACTCTCTTAGGATTTACCCTTTCAGAGGGCCATTGAAAATTATTAGTAGCCATTTCTTTAATTAAAGAATATGCTTCATCAAAAGGTTTTGACATTAATGATCCACGCGCAACAACATCTATAATAGATCTTAGTGATCCTACTAATCCATTGTAAAAGGTTTGAATTATTAACCAATCTAGCAAAACATGGTGTGGACATTTTCTAAGAAGATCCTTAAATCTTTCCTAAGCTTCATATATCGATTCCCCTTTAAACTGACAAAAAGATGTAATATCATTTCGAGGGTGGAAAATATTTAGTCAAGAATTTTTGTGATAGTTCTCCCCAAGTTCTAATAGATCTAGGTGCTAATGAATTTAACCAAGCCTTGAATTTATCCCTTAATGAAAAAGGAAAAAGTTTTAAGCCTAATAACATGATTAGACACTCCGTCATATTTAAATGTAGCACAAATCTCAAGAAACTAGCAAGATGTAAGTTATGATCTTCAGTAGGTGATCCTCTAAACTAATTATTTTGTCCCATTTGGATAATAACAGATTTAAGCTCAAATGAATTAGCAGCAACATTAGAATTTTGAATAGTCAAGTGAAGTTCATCTGCTGTCGGATTCGCATAATCTTTTAAAGGTCTTTGTCGATTCTCCTTTATTGGATTTTATCAGTTATTTGCCATTTCTTTTAAAAGTTTAATTTCTCTTTGTTGTTTTCAAATTTTTCTAATAGTACGTTCTAACTCTGAATCGTAAAGTACTAAGTATTCAGATCCAATATTTCGCATAAACAAATAAATTAAGCAAAGTAAATTTTTTTTTTAAATACTCTTAAATAAATTTCTTTTTAGATTTTTGATTTTATATATATATTTTTATTTTTATGTATTTTTATAGTATATATATTATCTCTAACTTTCCTAATTTATCAAAACTATTTAATTTACCTAAATTTAACCGTAACCTTCCCGACAATGACACCAAAAATTTGATCCTGATTTTTTATATGTAAGGATTTATGAAGTTGACACTGTTACAACGCCAAAAACTTGATCCTTATATGAAAAGTAAGCTGTGTAAAATATATATAATTATAGGCAATTAATAATGAAATTCTACACAAGTATACATATCGTTATCAAGTAATAAATGACTTTCTATTTAAGCCCCAAATATCCATCTCACAGGAAAGATGTAAATTGAAAATTATAAGTTTTACTAGAAAATTTACAGAAAATCAAACGAAATCACTATCACTAATTTTGAATGTTGAGATGTTATCAAAACTAAAGTACTTAACTATTAGCAAAACAGAAATGCAAAGTTTAAAAAGTAACTTCTAATCTACTAACTATATTTATGTAATGAAGATTTCTTATGTGAAAAGCATCATTCCCACTACAATGAAGTTCTGGTGAAATGAGATGAGATAAATGTTTATAGTATGTATTGTGCCAAACAGGAGCAATTATAATTCTCTATGCTGATATAGTGCGTAGAAAATCATTGGCTAATCCTATGTTTAGTCGCTAAATCCGTGGCTAGGTTAGGAGGATACCGGCTCCCACTCCAGAGCTCCCACTTCCCTTCACCTAAAGGCTAACTCTCGCTTTAGTTTTTAAACACTAAGACCGAATTGGGGATTTTAGTCTGTCACCCTAAAGATTATCTAATTCTACACCCAACAAAGAATATTTCCCTATTTATTTGCACTTAATTCCACGAACAAATTTCTCCTCCATGGAATCAAATGTGATCCTCACTCTGTTGTAGAACTCATAATCCATTTTCCGGATCATATGTTTCACAACATATTTTAACAATTCAATTGGCCAGATCGAAATGTAAATTAAGTTCAGAGTTGAAAAATCATTTCAATTTATTTTATATATTAATATTGACACATCATATTATCTCTTCATTTCACCATATCTCAGAGTACGGAGAAAGGTAGAGTGAACTACTCAGACTTCATGAGAAAGACACAACAAAACACAAATTTCATATATAAAAGAAAGTTCATACAACACTAATAAACAAAAAAAACTTATCTGAAACTCTTTCTCAAAGCAAATCCCTTGTAGTCTTTCCTTAGAAATGCATGAAGAAGATATCTCTCACTTTTCTCCTTCTCCAACACTCTTACAAAAAATTTCACACTAAATTTCAGCTGTTATGTTGTTCTGCGAGGTTGGCACTGCCCTTGGCGCGGTCAGCGTTGAGTACTTCTTCAAAAATGTCATTTTGACTCCAAGTACCATCCTTTTTGCTTTTTTTTGCTTTAAGTCCTAAGAATCAATAACCTGTAAGAAAACATCAAAATACCTTCCATTAAGGTGCAATATCACAAAAAATAAGTATAAAATATGGGTCTAAAAATGCATTTATTTTCAGTGTATCATTGACCTAATAGCATAAGATCATTTAATTTAGGTTGATCCCCTAAAAATTAGGGTTTAAGCCCGTGAATATTCACTTTGAATATTTTCTCAATTTTATGATCTTTTATATCAACAGCTCCATAGGGATAACCTTTTATCACAACAAATAGGCCCATCCACTTGGACTTAAGTTAGCCTAGAAATAATCTTAACCTTGCATTATATAGCAAAATTTATTGCCCTGGCTCAAAATTTTTAGTAATAATCCTCCAATCATGCCACATCTTTATCTTTTCTTTATGAATCTTAGCACTCTCATAATATTCATTCCTTATATCTTCAATCTCATTTAATTGCAATAATTTTTTCTCACCAGCATCTTTTAAATTATATTAAATTGTTTAATAGCCCAATATGCTTTATGCTCAAGTTCAAATGATAAATGATATGCTTTCCCAAATATTAACCTTTATGGGAACATTCCTGTAGGAGTTCTATATGTAGTCCTATAAGCCCATAAAGCATAGTCAAGTTTGACTGACCAATCCATTTTTGTTGGATTCAGAGATTTTTCCAATATGCTTTTAATTTCATGATTGGATAATTCAGCCAAATCACTTGTCTGAGGATGATAAACAATAGTAATTTGATGGTTAATATGATATTTCTTTAATAATTTCTCCATTATTGCATTCTTGAAATGTCTTCCCTCGTCAGTTATGATCACACTCGGTATCCCAAATCTACAAAATATGTTCGTTCTTAAGAACTTTACAACACTTTGAGCATCACATCGAGGTAAAGCAACAACTTCTATCCATTTGGATATATAATATATTGCTATGAATATACATATAAATTTCCAAAAGATGGTATAAATAGGCTCATGAAATCTAATCTCAAACATCAAATATCTCAACTTCTAACACATAATTGAGGGGCATCTCATTTCTTCTAGAAATATTTCCTACTCGTTGACATTGACCACAAATTTTGATATAAGCATTAACATCTCTAAATATTGTAGGCCAATAAAATCCATATTGTAAAATTTTATATGCTGTTTTATCAACACTAAAATGTCTCCCAAAATCAGAATTATGACATTTTTGGATAATTTCATAAGTTTCTTCTATAGGCGCAAATCTTTGAATAATTATATCTTTTCTTTATTTATATAAAAATGGGTCATTACAAAATTAAGTCTTAGCTTCAGATAAAAATTTTCTCTTCTGTTGGTATGTCATTCCATAGGTCTAATATCACTAACAATAAAGTTCAATGTCGACACACCATGGAACACGTTACTCATTAATACTGAACAATTCTTCATCTGAAAAATGTTCATTAATTTTTTTTTCAAAACAGAGTGGTTTTTCTAATTCAAGCCTGAATAGATGATCAACAATTTGATTTCAGCTCCCTTCCTATCTACTATCTCAAAGTCAAATTCTTGCAAAAGCAGAATCCATCTTATCAGTCTTAGTTTTGCATCCTTCTTTTTTATTAAATATTTAATAGCAGAATGATCAGTATACACAACGCATTTAGTTCTAATTAAGTATGATATGAATTTATCAAAAGCATAAACTACTGCTAATAACTCTTTCTCAGTTATGGTATAATTAATTTGAGCTTAATTAAGAGTTTTACTAGCATAGTAGATTACTTTGAAAATATTATCATGCTTCTGTCCTAAAACAACTCCAATAGCATAATCACTTGCATCACACATAAATTCAAAAGGTTTTCCCCAATCTGTTGAAACAATAAGTGTTGGAGTGATTAATTTTTCTTTTAATAGCTCAAAAGCTTTTATGCACTCTTTGTTAAAATAAAAAATTACATCTTTTTCATGCAAATGGCATAGAGGCTTAGCAATTTTTTTAAAGTCTTTAATATATCACCTGTAGAATCTAGCATATCCTAAAAAAACTCCTAATTTCCCTTATATTAGTTGGGTAAGGTAAATTAGGGTTCACTTGAATTTTTGTAGGGTCTACTTCCATACCATTTTCTGATATCTGATGTCCTAAAACAATTTATCCTGCTATCATAAATTGACATTTTTCCGAATTGAGGAGTAAATTCGTTTCTTCATAGCGCTTAAGAACTTTTGATAAATATTCTAAGCATGATTCAAATGAAGTTCCAAACATTGAAAAATCATCCATAAAAACTTCAATTCCTTTTTCAATTAAATCACAGAAAAATAGCCATCATACATCTTTGAAATGTAGCACGGGGCATTAAATAAACCAAAGGAAATTCTTCTAAAAGAAAATGTACCATAAGAACTGGTAAAAGTTGTTAGCTATTTGTATTTAGTGATAACCAGTATATCCATCCACAAAATAAATGTATTTATGCCCAAATAGTCTATCCAACACTTGATCTCGAAAGGGTAGTAGAAAATGATCTTTTCTACTGGCGAGATTTTATTTTCTGTAATCAATTCATGTTCGCCACCCTGTGACTTGTCATCTTGGTATCAACTCATTATGTTCATTCATAGTCACAGTCACTCCTCCTTTCTTAGAAATGCAGTGAATCAGACTAACCCATGCACTATCTGAAATATAATATACTTTGAGGATGCTGTTCTCTTCTATATGAATTCTATGCATACAAATTGAGGGACTAATTCCCTTAATATCAACAATTGTCCAAATAAAGGCTTTCTTATAATTCTTTAAAGTTTTCATTAAACTCACTTCTTCTGCTGTGATTAATTTTGAGGAAATTATAACAAGCAATGTTGAGAGAAATCACCTAAAAAGACATATTTTAAATGTTCATGAAGTAACTTCAACTAAAGTTTAGGAGGTTTTTCAATCGATGGACAAAAAGATTTATCTTTTTCTGTCGTGTACAAAACCTTAAAACTTTTTCAAACATAATTTGAATCTTCCTTATAAATTTCTTCAAATTGATCTAATTCCTCTTCTTGCTCGTGTTCCAACTCTTTCATTTTAAATTTCTCTTCAAAGTTGTTTTGAAATGACATTCACTCAGATATCTTATGACGTCCATTCTGTAACACTCATCATCTTTACCTTTTGCAGGATACCTCATTGATTTTGAAATATTAAACGTAACTGTTTGATCATTGATGAACATAGTTAATTTCCCTTTTCGAACATCTATCATTACTCCTCCTATAACTAGGAAATGTCTCCCTAAAATGATAGATATCTCATTATCTTCCTCCACATCTAGCACAATGAAATTAATAGGAAAGATAAATTGATCCGCTTCTCTTCCTCCACATCTAACATAAGGAAATCAATAGGAAAGATAAATTGATCCACTTTCACTAATACATCTTATATAACTCTTTTAGGATATGTTATTGAATGACCTGCTAATTGCAGAGTTACAGTAGTAGGGGATATTTCTCCTAATCTCAATCTTTTAAATATTGATAATAACATAAGGTTAATGCTTGCACCTAAATCACATAAAATTTTCTCATAAAATCTCTCTCCTATTACAGATGGAATTATGAAGCTACCAAGATCCTTAAGCTTTTCAGGAAGCTTTTTCTGAGTTATAGCACTGCATTCCTCACTAAGCGCAACAGTCTCGTTATCTTCAAACTTTTTTTTCCTGTTAAGAAATCCTTCATAAACTTCACATAGCTTAGCATTTGTTCTAAGGCTTTAAAAAATGGAATATTAATTGTAAGCTTCTTAAAGATTTCCATAAATTTTAAAAATTGTTTATCCAACTTTTGTTGACGAAGACTCTGAGAAAATGGAGGTGGTGGTTTTTCCAGATCAGTTTTGAGTGGAGAAATAGGTTTTTCCTAAACCTTTCGGAGCATCCTCTTCAGGCTCTTCAATTTATTTTCTCTCTACTTCAATCTCTTTTCGAACTTGACCTTCCAACTCTCTTCCGCCTCTAAGTTGAACGGCTTTTACTTGTTATTTATTCTGGTTTTTTGGATTTACTTTTGTATTACTAGGAAGTGTTCATTGAGATCTATTACTTAATGAATTTGCTATTTGTCCTAATTGATTCTCAATATTTCTAATTGTAGCTTCTTGACTTTGTAACTAATTTCTCATTTGTAACACCACTTCTTCTATAGATAACTTTCTCTCCTTGAATTGTAGATTACTGCTAAAACTTGGAGGATAAGTAGGTCTATAATTATTATTACTTGGATTTTCCCCCATTGCTGATTCTTACCACCCAAAGTATTGTTCCAGTTAAAGTTAGGATGGTTCTTCCAACCCGAGTTATAATAGTTTGAATATGGATTATTCTGCTTGTTGTTTATGACATTCAAATTTTCTAATGATGCTTGAAAATCTAACATTTTGCCTAATGAATTCTCTTCAATCATTGAAATTGGTTGAGAAAAATTCATTCGAAATTGGTCTAACTTCCTTGAAATTGTAGCAACTTGATTTGCTAACATTGCAAAAGCATCAGATTCATTAATATTGACTACTTTGTTAAGATTTACTCTCTCAGAAGACCACTGAAAATTATTAGAAGCCATATCTTTAATTAAAACATAAGTGTCATGAAATATTTTTGACAACAATGAACCACCAACATCGACATCAATAATAGATCTAAGAGATCCAACTAATCCAATGTAAGAGTTTGAATTATTAACAATCTGGTATAACATGGTGTGGACAATTTTTCAGTAGTTCTTTAAACCGTTCCCATACTTCATAAATAGATCCCCCTTCAAACTGACAAAAATATGTACTATCATTTCTAAACTTTGCACTTTTTTATGGTGGAAAATATTTAGCAAGGAATTTCAGCGATAAATTTCCCCAAGTTTTGATAGATCTAGGTGCTAACGAATGTAACTATATCTTAGCTTTATCCCTCAGTGAGAAATGAAAAAGTATAAGTCTTATAACATCATCCGATACACCATCATATTTAAATATAACACACAATTCTAGAAAATTAACAAGATATAAATTTGGATCTTCAGTTGGTGATCCCCCAAACTGATTATTTGATACCATTAGGATAATAACAAGTTTAAGTTAAAATGAATTAGCATCTACAACAGGTTTTCTAAAACTACAATGAAGTTCATCCACAGTAGGATTTGCATAATCTCTTAAAGGTCTAAACTTAATTAATCTCAGCATTTTGATTATTTTGATTTGTCATTTCTTGAAATTTTTGATTTTCTTAGTAATTTAAATTTTTTTAATTTTTCTAATAGTTCTTTATGATTCAGAATCGTAGGGCACTAGTCCTGTAAAACCTGACCTACACAAACATTACTACGAAATACATAAAATAAAAAAGCACACAAACAAAATTTTTTTATAAAAAACAACACTACAATATTCCTATAATAATTCTAAAAGTTTAAATAAGACATTCAAGAAAATAGAAATTTGCTTCCTAAAAATTTCTTTTTCCCCAACAACGACACAAAAAACTTGATCCTAATTTTATATGACAATACGATGTATGCAGTTATAATCTTAATTTTTTCTTATTTATAATTCTTACTTTGCAATAGTGCCAAAAACTTGATCACCAGCAACAACTAGGCAAAAATTTGACTTCGAAGAAAAAAAAATACAATTATTATATTTAATTATGGGATACTATGTAAGTATACATATCATTTCAAGTAATATAGGACTTTTAGATTAAGCCCCGACCACAGGGACAAAAGACAATATGCAGCTAAATCAGAAGAAAATAGATAACAAATTCTACTTAGCAAAATATTTTTACTCAATTTTTAGATGCTATAATAAAAATGAAAATTTGTTTCTTTTTGTAATTTTTGCAAAATGAAAGTAAAGTAAACAACTAACTAAACTTAACTAGATATTTTTAAAATGAAGGCAATATAAATAAAATATCTTTTTCTTTCTCATGAATCAGTAACAAGTATATGAATTCTGTTGTGGAAGTATTCAAATGGTGTTGTGCCAAATATGAGCAATAGTATTCTTTACCCTTACTAGAGATGCTATAAAGAGCATTGGTTAATTTAAAGTTTGAATAATCTTAAAGACGGGTTAGATGAGGAAGATACTAGCTCTCACTCTAGAGTTCCGACTTCTCCCTCCATCATGAGGCTAACTTCTCGTATCAAAACCTAAAAATATAAATTAAATTGGAGGCTTTAGCCTGTCACTCTAAGGTCCTCTAATTTTACACCCTTCAAAGTTTATTTCCTTATTTATTTGCACTCAATCATACAAATTACATTCTCATCCATACAATCTAATGTGATTTTTACAATTAGTTGACTGAGACATTACCATATCATATCTTACATGTTCTCACAATAGTTATTAACATCTTAATTAGCCAAATCAAGAAGTAAATGAAGTACAAGATTTAAAATTATCACAACTTATTCCAACATTAAAGATTAATACTTCACACTACTTCCATCCAATACTTAATCACTTATCATTTTAAGGAAAAAGATAAGGAAAACTACTCAGAATTCATGGAGAAAACACAACCAAACTTAAGTTTAAAAGTAGAAATCATGCAAACAAACATGAATTCTAAATTAAAACCAAATGTAGTCACAAAGATAAAAACTTATCTCAAATCCTCTCCACTAAACTTTTGAAGTTCCTTTGAATCTCTTCCTTCACTTACAATGCAAACTACAACTCAAAATAAAAAAGAAAGTGAAAGAAATCTCTCGAAAGGAAGAGAGAGAGAGAGAGTTATTCAATCCAAGTCTTCTTTTATAATTTTTCAAAAGGTGCTTTGGTGTCTCTTCAAATTGTGTCCACATTTAATGAATCTTCCAAGAGTTACCTCCTTTCAAAAGCCAATTGAATGTATTTTCATGTCCATTAACTATTTCCCACATTTTCAGAAAGGGTTTCTTCAAAAACCTCTTCAAAAATTTTTTCACATTCATTAAATCATAGAGTAAATACTTCTGGTGCTTAAGCACGAGGTACTTGGAGCTTAGGCGCGGTCTTCTATATTTTACTAGCGTGTAAGCGCTCGTTCTGGGTGATTAACGACATAGTTTTTTTGCACACATTCTTTATTTTTGCTCCAAATTTGATCCTTTTTCACTCCTTTCACCATTTTTCATCTATTTGATTGTACCTACAAGAATAACACACAAATACCTTCCATTAAAGCACAATATCTCAAAAATAGCTATAAAAATGTGTACATAAAGTTTATATATTTTAGATGTATCAAAATTCATAATATTTCACAGATATTTACTGATGATTGAGAAATATATAAGGCATATTTTTAATTGAGAGTATTATCAAGAGTTAATCTTGATATGTAATTAACTATAAGGTAGCTATCTCATAAGGATACTTGACCCTAGCATTAAATAAACTTTATCTTACTTTTGTGAGGTACGGGAAAAGACTATGGTTTTGTAAATCCATAAATCACTAAGATTTTCTTTATCTGAGTGATTAGATCCATTTTAAGGTAAGAATTTTTTTCCTTCGCGATAGTAAATTATTCTTTGAATGTCGTAATTGATCATTTAGATAGAAATATTTAGAGATGTATGATTGCTTCACAATAAAACAAATCGGCCAAGATCTAGAATTAGATACAACTTTTTATGCTTTTTTAGGAATAAAGCATGAGGAAAGACATCTTTTAGTGTATAGGGATTTTACATTCCACTTCATTCCTAATATCTCATCTAAAATTAATAACAAATTTATTAGCATGTTTCCAATCCTTATTAGTGCAGTTGGTCCTAAGTACAAAATCCTCAAATAAATTCATGTATTCAACCACTTTCATAATCTCTTGTCTTAAGGTTATCAATTTTTCATTCAACATTTTTTCGTGTTTCTAGGATAATACTTAGCTCTAAGCATCTATTTCATTTAAATTCATGTAAGAGGTCTATTTGACAAATGTTTTTTCACTAAAATTTTTTTCAAATAAATTTTGGCAAGTACTATAAATTTCATCTTGATAAATGTGGTTCTTTGAGAGTATTCTATCATGTACTAATTAATGAACTCATCCATTTGATTGAGTCATTCCAAAAATATATTTAAGTCACCAACTCCATCATAGGTAGGGGCTTCCACCATAACTTTCTTGGTTGTTTTAACCAAAGGTTTTTTATTCCTAAGATAATCATTCCTATGAGGGTTCCTAAAAGTATTTATTTTAGGTGAGCAAACTTTGATCTCTAGTGGTTTAAGTTTAAGACTTGGGCGATTAATTTTATAATGAGTTCTTATAGCTTATGAAAATTTTCTTTATTATAGAGAGCTATTTGTCCTTCTCTTCTAGCTAGAATAACTATTTTCTCTTAGCTAGTAAACTTATGTGGCATGCTTTTATAATATTTATGAAATAATTAATGACTTTAAAATAACGTGTTTCACTAATGTGGATAGAAAATTATGATATAGAACTTTTTTGTAAAAGGAATTGACCTTCAATTAAATATAAAATACCTAGTGGAAATACAAAATGATGAGTATGAAGGAGAAGAAATTTTAAAACAAAACCCTAAGTAGTATAACTTCAGTTTTTAAGCAAAGTTTGTATCTGAGATCAAAGTTTTGATTAAGATCACTCTCTCACCAAATGTAACTCTTCGTGGATTTAAGGATATGGATAGGTTATTGATAGACCTAAAAAATATAGCATTTATGTACATATTTTTATACCTATTTTTGATGATATTGAGCTTTAATGGAAGGTATTTATGCGTTTTTTTTTCTGGTAAAATCAAATGGATGAAAAATGATGAAAGGAGTGAAAAAGATCAAATTTGGAGCAAAAATGAAGAAGGTGTGCAAAGAATTGTGGCGCCTAAGCGTGAAGAACTGGCGCTTAAGCGTCAAGAAAATCGAGAAGGTCGTGCCTAAGCGCCACATACCTTGCGCTTAAGCGCCAGAGGTAGTTTAGGTGTGCAAAATGGATGAAAAATGGTGAAAGGAGTGAAAAAAGATCAAATTTGGAGCAAAAATGAAAAAGATGTGCAAAAAAATTGTGGCGCCTAAGCGTGCAGAACTGGCGCTTAAGCGTCAGGAAAATCAAGAAGGTCATGCCGAAGCGCGACATTCCCTACACTTAAGCGCTATAGGTAGTTACTTGATGATTTAATGAATATGGACAAATTTTTGAAGGGGTGTTTGAAGCAACTCTTGGTGAAAACGTGGGATATGATTAATGGACACAAAAATACATTCAAATGGCTTTCGAAAGGAGGAAACACTTGGAAGATTCATTGAATGTGGACACATTTTAAAGAGACACCAAAGCACCTTTTGGAAAATTATAAAAGAAGACTTGAATTGGATTGAAGAAAACTCTCCTACGAGCCCCTCTGGCCACTTCAAAAGACACCAACACGTCTCTCATAGATTAATTATGATACTTTTTAGAGAGAAGAAGGAGAGGAGTTGTAGTGTGTGAGTAGAGAGTATTATTAGAGAAAGGAAGAGAAGAGATTCAAAGGAAATTTGAGAGTTTGGTGGAGAGGATTTGAGATAAGTTTTTATCATTGTGAATATATTTGGTTTTAATTTATTCATCTTATTTGTTTACACGATTTCTACTTTTAAACTTAAGTGTGGTTGTGTTTTCTCCATGAATTCTATATAGTTTTCTTTATCTTTTTTCTTAAAATGATAAGTGATTAAGTGTTAGATGAAAGTAGTGTGAAGTATTAATATTTAATGTTGGAATAAGTTGGGATGATATTAAAGATTGTACTTTATTTAATTCTTGATTTGACCAATTAAGGTGTTAATATTTGTTGTGAGAACATGTATGATCTGTGATGGTATTATATTAGTCAACTTATGATGAGAATCACATGAGATTGTATGGATGGGAATGTAATTCATATAGTTGAGTGCAAATAAATAGGGAAATAATATTTGAAGGGTGTAGAGTTAGAGAACTTTAGAGTGACAGACTAAAACCCCCAATTTGGTTTATAGTTTTAGTTCTTGATATGAGATGTTAGCTTCTAGATAGAGGGAGAAGAAGAAAATCTAGAGTAAGAGCTAATATCTTCCCTACATAGGCATTCTTCAAGACTATTCTAGCCTTAAAATAATAAATGTTCTTTATAACATCTCTAGTAAGGGTAAAGAATAATATTGCTCCTATTTGACACAACAAAATTTGAATACTTCCACAATAGAATTCCTATACTTATTACTGATTCTTGATAAGAAAAAATATTTTATTTATATTGCCTTCATCTTACAAATATCTAGTTAAATTTGGTCAGTTGTTTACTTTATTTTTAATTATAAAAATTTACTAAAAAGAATCAAACTTTCATTCCTATTATATCATCTATAGTTTGAGAATGTTTTGTAAAGTAAAATTTGTTATCTAATTTCTTTTGACTTATTTAATTATTGAAATTCTCCCTATGGGTTGGATATTCAGAGCTTAATTACTTTATAACAATACGTATATTTGCGTAGTATCCCATATTTAAATATAATAATTGCACTCTTATTTGCTTCAAAGTCAATTTTTTGGTACCTTTGCAAAGTAAGAAATATAAGTAAGAAAAAAATAAGAATATAACCACATACATTGTAGTACTGTCATATAAGGTCAAGATCAAGTTTTTGACTGTCGTTGCTGGGGGGGCGTAAAAAAAATTTGTGAAGGAATTTTTTAGAAAGAAAATTTCTATTTTTAGAAATTCTTATTTAAACTTTTAGATTTATTATAGGAATATTGTAGTGTTGTTTTTATATAAGTTATTGTTTGTGTGATTTTATTTTGTATTATTTTGTAGTAATGTATGCGTAGTTCATGTTCTAAAGGACTAGTGTCATTGATTCTGAATTAGAAAGAATTATTAAAAAAATAAAAAAAAAATAAAAAATGCAGAAAAAGATAAAAATTTTTAATAAATGACAATCTAAAATAATCAAAATGGTGAAATAAATCAAGACTTTAGACCTTATCATGAATCAGTAAGGTAAACAACTAATTAAACTTAATAAATGACAAACCCTATTGTAGATGAACTTCATTGTAGTATTTAAAAACCTAATGTAGTAACTAATTTATTTAAACTTAAAACTACTATTATCTAAATGGTATCAAATAATCAGTTTTGTGGAGCGCCAACTGAAGATCCAAATTTACATCTTATCAATTTTCTAGAATTGAGTGCTACAGTTAATATGATAGTTTTTTGGATGATACTGTAAGACTTAGACTTTTTCCTTTCTCACTGAGGAATAATAATAAGAGATTGTTAAATTCATTAGCACCTGGATCTATCAGAACTTTAGGTGATTTAGTGCAGAAATTCCTTGCTAAATATTTTTCACTATAAAAAAACTGCGAAGTTTAGAAATGATATTACAAATTTTTATCAGTTTGAAGGGGAATATTTTTATGAAGAATGGGAACGATTTAAAGAATTATTGAGAAAGTGTCCACACAATGCTATACTGGACTGGTTAATAATTCAAACCATTTATAATGGATTGGTTAGATCTCTTAGATCTATTATCGATGCTGTTGCTGGTGGTTCATTGATATCAAAACCATTTCATGACGCTTATGCTTTAATTCAAGAGATGGCTACTAATAATTTTCAATGGCCTTTTGAGAGGTTAAATCCTAAGAAAGTAGCCAATGTCCATGAATCTAATGCTTTTGCAATGTTAGCAAATCAAGTTGCTACAATTTCAAGGAAGTTATACCAATTTGTAATGAATTTTTCTCAACCAATTTCAGTGATTGAAAAGAATTCTTTAGGACAAATGATAGATTCTCAAGCATCATTTGAAACTTTGAATGATATAAACAATAAGCCAAATAACTCATATTCAAACTATTATAACCCAGGTTGGAAGAACCATCATAAATTTAACTGGAATAATACTTCGGGTGGTAATAATCAGCAATGGGGGAACAACCAAGTAAACCCATTGGGAAACTGAAAGAACCAAGGTAATAATAATTATAGACCTAATTATCTTCCAAGTTTTAACAGTAATCCACAATTCAAGGAGAAAAAAGTTATTAATTGAATGAGTGGTGTTATAAATGGGAAATCATTTACAAAGTCAAGGAGCTACAATTAGAAATAGAAAATAAATTGGGACAAATAACAAATTCATTAAGTATTAGATCCTAGGGAACACTTCCTAGTAATACAGAAGTAAATCCAAAAGACCAGAATAAAGAGAAAGTAAAAGCCATTCAACTTAGAAGTAAAAAAAAGTTGGAACGTAGAGTTCAAAAAGAGATTGAAGTAGAGAGAGAAGAAATTTAACACTCTGAAGAGAACACTCCGAAAGGTTTAGGAAGACCTATTTCTCCACTTAAAATTGACTTGAAAAAACCACCACCTCCATTTCCTCAGAGACTTCGTTAACAAAAGTTGGATAAACAATTTTCAAAATTTCTAGAAATTTTTAAAAAGCTTACAATTAATATTCCATTTGCCGAAGCCTTAGAACAAATGCCAAGCTATGTGAAGTTTATAAAAGATATTCTTAACAGAATAAGGAAGTTCAAAGATAACGTCACTATTGCATTTAGTGAGGAGTGCGGTGGTATAATTCAGAAAAAGCTTCCTCAAAAGCTTAAAGATCCTAGTAGCTTCACAATTCCATGTGCAATAGGCGACAAATTTTATAGGAAAGCTTTATGTGATTTAGGTGCAAGCATTAACCTTATGCCATTATCAATATTTAAAAGATTGAGATTAGGGGAAATATCTCCTACTAATGTAACTCTGTAGTTAGCAGATCATTCAATAACATATTTTAAGGGAGTTATAGAAGATGTTTTAGTAAAAGTGGATTGATTTATCATTCCTATTGATTTCATTATGCTAGATATGGTGGAAGATAAGGAGATACCTATCACTTTGGGGAGACCTTTCCTAGCTATAGAAAGAGCAATGATAGATGTACATAAATATGAATTAACTATGCACATCAATGATAAAAAAGTTATTTTTAATATTTCAAAATCAAAGAAGTTTTTTGCAAAAGGTAAAGATGATGAATGTTACAGAAGGGATGTAATAATATATCTAAGTGAATGCCACTTCAAAACAACTTTTGAAGAGAAATCTGAAGTGAAAGAGTTAGAACATGAGAAACAAGAGGAATTAGAGAAATTTAAAGATTTTTATAGGGAAGATTTGAATTATGTTCAAGAAATTTTTGAAGTTTTGGACATGAAAGAATAAAATAAATCTTTTTGTCCATTGATTGAAAAACCTCATGAACTTGAGTTGAAGTTATTTCCTGAACATTTAAAATATGCTTTTTAGGTGATTCCTCAACCTTACTGGTTATACTTTCCTCAAATTTAACTATAGAAGAAGAAGAGAGTTTAATGAAAACTTTAAAGGATTATAAGAAAGGCTTTGGATGGACAATTGCTGATATTAAAGGAATCAGTCCTTCAATTTGTGCATAGAATTCATATGGAAGAGAAATGCAAACCCAGGGATGATCCTCAAAGGAGATTGAATCCTGTTATGAAAGAAGTTATTAAGAAAGAAATTTTTAAGTCGTTAGATGCTGAAATTATCTACCCTATTTCAGATAGTGCATGGGTAGTCCAATTCACCGCGTTCTTAAGAAAGGAGTGGTGACTGTGACTTTGAATGAACATAATGAGTTAATACCAACAAGATAAGTTACAGGGTGGTGAATGTGCATTGATTATAGAAAAGTAAATCTCACCACTTGGAAGGATTCTTTTTCACTACCCTTTCTAGATCAAATATTTGATAAACTAGCTGAGCATAAATACTTTTATTTTCTGGATGGATATACTGGTTATCACCAAATACAAATAGCTCCTATGGATCAGATAAAATAACTTTTACCAGTCCTTATGGTACATTTGTTTTATAAGAATGCCTTTTGGTTTATATATTGCCCCTGCTATGTTTCAAAGATGTATGATGGCTATTTTTTGTGATTTAATTGAATAAGGAATTGAAGTTTTTATGGATGATTTTCAATGTTTGGAACCTCATTTAAATCAAGTTTTGAACATTTATTGAGAGTTCTTAAGCATTGTGAAAAAACAAATTTAGTCCTTAATTGGGAGAAATGCCAATTTATGATAGCAGGAGGAATTATTTTGGGACATCATATATCAGAAAATGACATGGAAGTAGATCCTGTAAAAATTCAAGTAATCACTGATACACCTAAAATATATAGTCTTTATGTACACATTTTTATACCTATTTTTGAGATATTGCGCTTTTATGAAAGGTATTTGTGTATTTTTATTTCAGGTACAATCAAATGGGTGAAAAATGTTGAAGGAGTGAAAAAGGATCAAATTTAGAGCAAAAATGAAAAAAAAATGTACAATTGAACTGAAGCGCTTAAGCGCCTGAACTGGTGTTTCCACGCTAGTTAAATAGAGAAGGCCACGCCTAAGTGCCCAGTACCTCACACTTAAGTGCCAAAAATAGTTACTTGATGATTCAATGAATTTGGACAAATTTTTGAAGAGGTGTTTGAAGCAACCCTTGGTGAAAATGTGGGAAATAGTTAATGGACACGAAATTACATTCAATTGGCTTTTGAAAGGAGGCAAGTCTTGGAAGATTCATTGAATGTGGACACATTTTAAAGAGACACCAAGACACCTTTTGAAAAATTATAAAAGAAGACTTGGATTGAAGAGGAGAGGAGGATCCAACATCATCGCCAACCCTCTTCCAGTTGCCCACACGTCGCTGCCACCACCCATAACTGTCGCCAGTTTTCTTTTTATTTTAAGTAGTAGTTTGTATTGTAAGTGAAAGAATGGATTTAAAGGAACTTCAAGACTTTGGTGGAGAGGCTTTGAGATAAGTTTTTTTTATCTTTGTGACTACATTTGGTTTTAATTTAGATTTCTTGTTTGTTTATGATTTCTACTTTCAAACTTAAGTGTGATTGTGTTTTCTCCTTAAATTTTGAGTAGTTTTCTTTATCTTTTTCCTTAAAATGATAAGTGATTAAGTATTGGATGGAAGTTAGGTGAATTATTAGTCTTTAATGTTGGAAGAAGTTTTGATGATTTTAAACCTTGTACTTTATTTTTCTTGATTTGGCCAATTAAGATGTTAATATCAGTTGTGAGAACATGTAAGATCTGAGATGGTATTGTCTTTATCAACAAATGATAAGAATCACAAGAGTTTGTATGGATGAGAATGTAATTCATATGATTGAGTGCAAATAAATAGGAAAATAAACTTTAAAGGGTGTAGAATTAGAGGACTTTAGAGTGACAGGCTAAAGCCCCCAATTTGATTTATAGTTTTAGGTTTTGATACGAGATGTTAGCTTCAAGGTGGAGGAAGAAGAGGGAACTTTAGAGTGATAGCTAGTATCTTTTCTATCTAACCCGTCTTCAAGACTATTCAAACATTAAATTAGTCAATGTCCTTTATACTATCTCTAGTATGGGTAAAAAATATTATTGCTCTTATTTGACACAACACAATTTAAATACTTCCACAATAAAATTCCTATACTTGTTACTGATTCATGATAAGGAAAAATATATTTTATTTATATTGCCTTCATCTTACAAATATCTATTTAAATTTAGTTAGTTGTTTATTTTACTTTCAATTATCAAAAATTTTTTAAAAAAATTGAATTTTCATTCTTAGCATCTATAGTTTGATTAAGAATATTTTGCTAAGTAGAATTTGTTATCTAATTTCTTGTGATTTTTGTTGCATATTGTAGTTGTCCCTGATGGTTCGATATTTGGGGCTAATCAAAAAGTTCTATATTACTTGATAATGATATGTATACTTTCATAGTATCCTATATTTAAATATAATAATTGTATTCTTATTTTCTTTGAAGTCAAGCTTTTGCCTAATTGTTGCTGGTGATCAAGTTCTTGGCATCATTGCAAAGTAAGAATTATAAGGAAAAATTAAGAATATAATCACATACATCGCATTGACATATTAAAATATTGCACTGTTGCTGGGGACAAAATACAAAATTTTTGATGAAATTTTTAGAAAGAAAATTTCTATTTTTATAAAGTCTTATTTAAACTTTTAGAATTATTATAGGAATATTGCAATTTTGTTTTTATATAAAGTTATTGTTTGTGTGATTTTTTTCTGTGTTTCATAGTAATGTATGCGTAGTTCAAGTTCTATAAGAGTAGTGCCCTACGATTTTGAATTAGAAAAAAACTATTAGAAATATTATAAAAAAACTTAAAATTTTTGAAAAAATAAAAAATTTCAAGAAATGGCAAATCAAAATAATTAAAATCCTAAAATTAATCAAGAGTTTAGATCATTAAGAGATTCTACGGTGGATGAACTTCATTGTAGTATTCAAAAACCTACTGTAGTGGCTAATTCATTTGAACTTAAATCTGTTATTATCCAAATGATATCAAATAATCAGTATGGGGGAGCACCAACTGAAGATCCAAATTTACATCTTGCCAATTTTCTAGAATTGTGTGCTACATTTAAATATGATATTGTATCAGATGATGCTATATGACTTAGACTTTTTCCTTTCTCTTTGAGGGATAAGGTTAAGATATGAACATTCGTTAGTACCTTGATCTATTAGAACTTGGGGTAATTTAATGCTAAAATTCCTTGGTAAATAATTTTCACCATAAAAAACGGTGACGCTTAGAAATGATATTACATATTTTTGTTAGTTTGAAGGGGAATCTATTTAGGAAGCATGTGAATAATTTAAAGAACTACTGAGAAAGTGTCCACACCATGCTATACCAGGTTGGTTAATAATTCAAACCTTTTATAATGGATTAGCTGGATCTCTTAGATCTATTATTGATGTCGTTGCTGGTGGTTCATTGATGTCAAAACCATTTCATGATGCTTATGCTTTAATTAAAAATATGGCTATTAAAAATTTTTAATGGCCTTCTAAGAGAGTAAGTTTTAAGAAAGTAGCCAATATTAATGAATCAGATGCTTTTGCAATGTTAGCAAATCAAGTTGCTACAATTTCAAGGAAGTTAGACCAATTTGGAATAAATTTTTCTCAACTAATTGCAATGATTGAAGAGAATTCATTAGGCCAAATGGTAGAATCTCAAGCATCCTTAAAAATTTTGAATGCCATAAACAACAAGCAGATAACCCATATTCAAACTATTATGACCCAGGTTGAAAGAACCATCATAAATTTAATTGGAATAATACTTCGGGTGGTAATAATTAGTAATGGGGGAACAACCAAATAAACTTAGGAAACTGGAACAATCAAGGGAATAATAATTATAGACCTGCTTATCCTTCAGGTTTTAACAATAATCCACAATTCAAGGAGAAAAAGTTATCTATAGAAGAAATAATGTTACAAATGGGAAATCAGTTACAAAGTCAAGGAGCTACAATTAGAAATATTGAGAATCAATTGGGACAAATAACAAATTCATTAAGTAATAGATCCCAAAGAACACTTTATAGTAATACAAAAGTAAATCCAAAAGACCAGAATAAAGAACAAGTAAAAGTCATTCAACTTAAAAGCGAAAGAGAATTGGAAGTTAGAGTTCAAAAAGAGGTTGAAGTAGAGAGAAAATAAATTGAAGAGCCTAAAGAGGACGCTTTGAAAGGTTTAGAGAGACCAATTTCTCCACTCTAAAATAACTTGGAAGAACCACCACCTTCATTTCCCTAGAGTCTTTGTCAACAAAAGTTGGATAAACAATTTTCAAAATTTATGGAAATCTTTAAGAAGCTTACAATTAATATTCCATTTGCTAAAGCTGTAGAACAAATGCCAAGCAATGTGAAGTTTATGAAGGATATTCTTAACAAGAAAAGGAAATTTGAAGTTGACGAGGCTGTTGCACTTAGTGAGGATTGCATTGCTATAATTCAGTAGAAACTTCCTAAAAAGCTTAAAGATCCTGGTAGCTTCATAATTTTATATGCAATAGGAGACATATTTTGTGGGAAAGATTTATGTGATTTAGGTGCAAGCATTAACCTTATGTCATTATCAATATTTAAAAGATTAGGATTAGGAGAAATATCCCCTACTACTGTAACTCTACTAATAGTAGATTGTTCAATAACATATCCTAAAGGAGTTATAGAAGTTATTTTAGTGAAAGTGGATCAATTTATCTTTCCTGTTGATTTCATTGTGCTAGATATGGAGGAAGATAAAGATATACTTATCATTTTGGGGAGACCTTTCCTAGCTACAGGAAGAGCAATAATATATGTGGTAAGGGGAATTAACTATGTGCATCAATGATCAGACTGTTACGTTTAATATTTCCAAAACAATAAAATACCCTACAAAAGGTAAAGATGATGAATGTTACAGAATGGATGTGATAAGATATCTGAGTGAATGTCATTTCAAAATAATTTATGAAGAGAAATTTGAAATGAAAGAGTTTGAACACGAGCAAGAAGAGGAATTAGATCAATTTGAAGAATTTTATAAGGAAGATTCAAATTATGTTCTAAGAAAGTTTTGAAGTTTTGGACACAACAGAAAAATATAAATCTTTTTGTCCATTAATTGAAAAGCCTTTTGAACTTGAGTTGAAGTTACTTCCTGAACATTTTAAGTATGTCTTTTTAGGTGATTCCTTAACATTACCTGTTATAATTTCCTCAAAATTAACTACAGAAGAAGAAATGAGTTTCATGAAAACTTAAGAAAGCCTTTGGATGGACAATTGTTGATATTAAAAGAATCAGTCCTTTAATTTGTATGTATAGAATTCATATGGAAGAGAGATGCAAACCCAGGGCTGATCCTCAAAGAAGATTAAATCCTTTTATGAAAGACGTTGTTATGAAAGAAATTTTAAAATAGTTAGATGCTGGAATCATCTACCCTATTTCAGATAGTGCATGGGTTAGTCCGATTCATTGCGTTCCTGAAAAAGTAGGAGTGACTATGACTATGAATGAACATAATGATTTAATACCAACAAAACAAGTCACAGGGTGGAAAATATGCAATGATTATAGAAAATTAAATCTCGCCACTAGAAAAGATCATTTTCCACTACTCTTTCTTGATCTAATGTTAGATAAACTAGATGTGCATAAATACTTTTGTTTTTTGAATGGATATACTGGTTATCACCAAATATAAATAGCTCCTGAGGATCAAGAGAAAATAACTTTTACCAGTCCTTATAGTACATTTGCTTTTAGAAGAATGCCCTTTGATTTAAGCAATGCCCCTGCTACATTTCAAAGATGCATGGTGGCTATTTTTTGTGATTTAACTGAAAAGGAATTAAAGTTTTTATGGATGAATTTTTAGTGTTTGGAACTTCATTTAAATCTTGTTTGGAACATTTATCAAAAGTTTTTAAGCACTGTGAAGAAACAAATTTAGTCCTTAACTAGGAAAAAATGTCTGTTTATGGTAGTAAATGGAATTGCTTTCTGACATTAGATATCATAATATGGTAGGGAAGTAGACCCTACACAAATTTAAGTGATTGTTAATTTACCTTAGCCAACAAGTGTGAGGGAAATTAGGAGTTTTTTAGGACATGTTGGATTCCACAGGCGGTATATTAAAGACTTTTCAAAAATTGCTAAGTGATACACCACAATAATGTGTTATTTTAAGTATACATTTTATGCTTATTTTTTGTGATAATGCACCGTAAAGAATGGTATTTTAATTTTTTTGTTGCAGGTATATCAATTTTTGTTATTTAGAGCAAAAGTAGCAAAAAGGATGAAATTTGGAGCCAAAATAACGAATTTTGTGAATCTGGCACCTGAAGTGCCAGATTGGCGCCTGAAGCGCCACTTTACAGAGAGTTGGCACTGGAAGTGATAGATTTGACGCATAAAGTGCCATTTTACAGAAAGGCAGTGCCTCAAGTGCTAGAATTAAAAACAGTACGGTCATAAGCAACTTGGCGCCTGAAGCGCCATAATCAACGTCAGAGACAAATTTTTATAAATTAAGGCAGTTCAGGATGCATTTTGCGCAAATTTTAAAGGGTCCATTTGTTATAAATGCCCCATGGAGTGATTCAATGCATCTAGACATTTTGAAAGGTTCTTTTATGAAGGGATATGTCTATTGGATGAATAAACATGTCTTTTGGAATTTAAAAGGGTTGACTTTTAGATATAATTTTGGAGGGAATTTTGAATTTTTTTGGGAGGAGGAGCCTTTAATAAAAGAAAGGGAAGTCTTGGGCAAAAGAAGAAGGAGGTGTGTGGGAGAGTTCGAGAAAGGGTGGTGGCGTAGAGAAGAGAGAGAAAGAGTTAGAGAGAGAAAGTCAAGGGCGTGGAGATTTTCTTCAAGGTTTGTAAGAGGAGAGGGAAAGGGAGAGATTTCTTCTTCATTACATTTCCAAGAGAGAATTGAGAGTGCTTGTAAAGAAGAAAATTTCTTGAAGAGAACTTTTAGGGATTTTCTTGGGAAGGATTGTGAGATAAGTTGTCTTTTATTTCTTTATTTTGTAAACTTATTTATATATATATAATCCATTTTTTATTGTATCCTTCTCATGAATTTTGAATAGTCTTCTTTATCCTTCTCCCTACTTTGAGATATGAATTTGTGAAGAATTGATTTTGCTCTATACGGTTTTAAATATCAATAATTTGTGATGATTTGAACTCCAATCTTTATTTATTTTTTGATCTGGCTAATTGAAATGTTAAAATGTGTTGAGAAACATATGATTCAAAAGGGCTATGATTTCTATAATATAATGAGAGTTACATTGGATTCCATGGGAGAGGATGTCATCCATCATGTTGAATGCAAATAAATAGGGAAATATACTTTGTTGGATCATAATTGGAGATTTTAAGGCGACAGATTAAAATCCCCAATTTGGTCTAGTTGATTGGAAACTAATGCGAGATTGTTAGACCTCAGACGAGGGAGTAGTGGGAGCTCTAGAGTGGCAGCCGATATCCTCTCAACCTAACCATGAAATTAGGGACCAAACTCTAGATTAGTCAATGTTCTTTATGCACTTGAAAGTGGGTAAATAATATGATTGCTCCTATTTGACACAAAACTATTATAAATATATATTTTCAAATGATTTTAATTTCTTCACAATCTATATACTTATTGTAAAGAGGAATGATGCTTTCTTAAATTTGAACTCTTCGTCTCATAAACTTAGTTTAGTTTTAATAAGTTTACTTTTGAAGTTTAGCAATTAATTTAATTAACTTAGTTCTTTTAATTGCATTTTATTTAGCATACACTCAATTACTTTAGATTTAAATTTCATACTTCAGTTTTGTAGTTTGAATTGTGTTTTACATTATAATCATAAGAATTTATTTATAAGCATTTCTAACTTTCCTGTGGAATTGATATCTAAGACTCAATTATAACTATTTATTACTTGAGTGATACATATACTTGCGTTATTACTATGAATTTGGCAGTTTAAAAATTTTAAAAGATAAAATTATTTTTCTAGAAGTTATTTTCATGTGGATTTGAATTGCATAAATATTATTAGCACTGTCGTTTATTTGTTTTGTAGTATTGAAGAATATTTATAAAAACAACACACAAAAATTGCGCATCACTAAGCCTCTATGTTATTTACTTGAAAAAGATATAATTTTTAATTTTGATAAGGAGTGCCTAAGACATTTTGAGCTATTAAAAGAAAAATTAGTCACTGCACAAATTATTGTTTCACCAGATTGGGAAAAAACTTTTTAATTAATGTGTGATGCAAGTGATTATACTATTGGAGATGTTTTAGGACAAAAGCAAGATAATATTTTAAAGTAATTTACTATATTAGTAGAACTTTTAATGAAGCTCAAATTAATTATTCCACAACTGATAAAGAGTTATTAGCAATTGTTTATGCTTCTGATAAATTCAGATCATACTTAATTGAAACTAATTATTCGATGATGTGTGCCTTTAAAAGAGACTTATGAAATTATTCAAAAATGTCTTAATTTTGATTTTGGGGGACATTTTGGTGTTGATAAAACAACATACAAAATTTTGCAATCTGGATTTTATTGGCCTATAATCTTTAGAGATGTTAATGCTTATATCAAAACTTGTGATTGATGTCAACGAGCAGACAATATTTCTAGGAGAAATGAGATGCCCCTTAATTATGTGTTGGAAGTTGAGATATTTGATATTTGGGGATTAGATTTCATGGGACCATTTATACCATCTTTCAAAAAATTATATATATTGATAACAGTAGACTATGTATCTAAATGGATAGAAGCTTTTGTTTTACCTCGATGTGATGCTCAAATTGTTGCAAAGCTTTTAAGAATGAACATATTTTGTAGATTTGGGATGCCGAGAGTGATCATAACTGACGGGAGAAGTCATTTCAGAAATGTAATGATGAAGAAATATTAAAGATATATCATATCGACCATCAAATTACTTCTGCTTATCATCTGTAGACAAGTGGGTTGGCTGAATTATCCAATCGTGAAATTAAAATAGTATTAGAAAAATTTGTGAATCCAACAAAAATGGATTGGTCAGTCAAACTTGACTATGCTTAGTGGGCTTATAGGACTGCATATAGAACTCCTATAGGAATGTCCCCGTACAGGCTAATATTTAGGAAAGCTTGTCATTTACCAATTGAACTTGAGCATAAAATATATTGGGCTATTAAAGAATTTAATTACAATTTAAAAGATGCTGGTGAGAAAAGACTATTGCAATTAAATAAACTTGAAGAGATAAGGAATGAATCTTATGAGAGTGCTAAGATTTATAAAGAAAAGATGAAGATGTGGCATGATCGGAAGATTCTTACTAAAAAATTTTGAGCCAGGGCAACATGTTTTGCTATATAATGCAATGTTAAGATTATTTCCAGGAAAACTTAGGTCCAGGTGGATGGGTCATTTGTTGTGATAAAAGTTTATCCGCATGGAGCTGTGGATATCAAAGATCCTAAATCTGAGAAAATATCCGAAGAGAATAGTCACAGGCTGAAACCCTACTTTATAGGGGATCAACTTAAATTGAATGATCTTATGTTGTTGTGTCAACCAGAATAAGCATTGGTTATATCGGGCTGACGACGTTAAACTAAGTGCTTTGTGGTAGGCAACCCATCGTTATCTTTGTGTTTTTGTTTTGAATGTTATGTTATTATTTTTTATTAAGAAAAATTTTGGTAGTATTTTGAATATATAATGATTTAATAATAATTCTAAGACCTTAATAGATGCCTTATACATGTTAGAATGAGTATTTGGACGTTAAGCTGACCTGTGCTAAATTAAGCATTGGCGCTTAAGCAGCAACATTCGACTCTTATGCACGTTAGTTTGCTAAACGTGTTGAATTACATTTATAGAAGTTTTAAACATGGTTTAGTGGATTTAAACGTGGGTTAGTGGTTTGAGAATGTGTCTAGTAGTTTTAGGCTTGGTCTAGAGCCTATAAATAGAAGGGAATGAAGAGAATTCTCTCCCCACTTCAATTTTAACCCTAAATTCTAAGTGAAGAGTGAGAGATCATGAAAAGATGTCACTGTGGGAGAGTGATTTGAAGAAGGAGGAAGCTATGAAGAAAAATTTTCTTAGTCAAAGTGCACAAGTGTTATACAACAGTTTCCTAGATGTTAGTATAGAAGGAATAGCAAAGAAAATCACAAAAATTGAGGCTGATGTGGCTTCAATTAAAGCAAAGTAGATGGAAATTAACGCACATCTGAAGTATACCGGATGGCAACTTAAGATGCAATTTAGCCACATCAGTTTTGTTGAAAAAATGGATAAGGCTATGTATTTAAAAAATAAATGGATTGAAGAAGACTCAACCAGAGTTCTTCACCACCATCCGTTCTATCAGATTTATATTCCAAATGCCCAAGGAATGAATAATGATAGGCTAGGATTCATTCCACCGGAAGGTGAGTGGAATTAAGTTCTTTGTTTAATGTTTGTTTGTGTTAGGTGTTTTTTTGTTAGTGTTAAGTTTGTTTTATGTGTTTTTAATGCTAAGTTTGTTTATTGTTTGTGTTTAGAAGTTATCTCATCCAAGACCCTTTGGATTGAGAAATTATGTATTGCAAATTTTTGTAATTATTTGTGAATTAATATAAGTGCTTGTTTGTGTGAAATTGTGTATTATTTTGTGTTGAATCAAATTAGTTAATATTGGTGAATCTTGAGGAAGAGGAGAGTTGAAGGGGAAGAAAATAGTTATTAAAGATATATAAGACGATTTAGGGGTGGTTGACTTAGGCTAGAAGTGCATGTTACTTACAATAAAAAATATTAAAATTTGTGCACTTGCACCTAAGCGCCAAGACCCAGCGCTTAAGCATTGACTAACCCGAGTGGTAGATGCCTAAGTACCAAACTAGTCGTACTTAAGTGCCGGTCCATGTAAATCGGTTTGAAAATGGTTTAAAATGAAATTAAGAGCTGAAAACCTTCATTTTTACCCCAACTTCATCTCTTACTTTCAATTTTCACGATTTTGAGAGCTAGTGCATCCTCTAAAGTGGTGATTTCTTGGTGGTTTCAAGCGAAATTTGTTAGATTTGATCTTCTTGAGGTAAGAGCTTCACTTCTATGTAAAATTATTTTATTTTCACCATGTATTTTGAGCACATTATGGATTTGACTAAAAATCACTATTTATGGTGAAAATTTGAGAAGAATATATGGAAAATACATAGAATTGATAGCTTAAGCTTTTAGGAGTTGAGTTTAATGATTTAGAATTGCATTAAGGATTTACTATGAATTTTATGTGATTTTTAGAAATGGCCCCTAGAATGAAGAGGAGTAAAGGGAAAGCTCATTTCAATTCGAACAAGTTTGTTAGTTCAAGAGCTCGGGACAGATATAATGATGCACTGCAGTTGAGGAAACTGATTCTTGAGAGATGTTTTAAGAGTTCGGGTGGAGTAGTAGAAGATTGGATTGTTCGTCGATAGTGGGAGAATTTTTGTTGTTTTTCTGCTGTGGCTACGGTTTCTGTTGTTCGGGATTTCTATGCAAATCTCCCTGAAGCTAAGGAAGATAGGGTCATGGTTTGAGGAAAACAAGTGTCTTTCTCCCGAGAGGTAATAAATCTGTTCTACCAGTTTCCCCCAAGTACGTTATGTTTTTATTCAAACTATAGTCCGACTGAGGAGGATTTGGATGAGATTATATCATCATTGACTGAGGGAAGAGGATTGTGGAAGATCACTAATGAAAGAAGAGTCAACTTCCCCACATCAAAGTTAGATGCCACATCGAAGGCGTGACACAACTTTATTTATGCTCGTCTACTACCAAGCAACCACCTCAGCGAAGTGACTCGAGATAGAGATACCTTGAACTATTTCATTCAACAGTTCAAGCCCATTGATATTGGAGATCTGATTTATGAGAATGTCACCAATTCTGTCACTGCTGCTACTACTGCAGGTTTGGGATCTGCATCCTTGATCTTTTCACTATGCAAGTAGACATGTGTTGGATTTGATAACTGGGAAGAGATACTGCAACCTCTCAAACTCATTACAAGTTTTAATGATATTCACATCACTCGATCATTAGCTGGAGAGGTGGATTTTCCAGTAGTACGGGTGCCTCTGCTTCTCGTGCATCTAACTCACTTGCTTTAACATCACAAAGTTAGACTTCTGGATCTGATTTGTAGTCATATTTATTGCAAAGAATGTTAGATAACATTAATTATACTACGGATAAAGTATTAAATTTAGAAAATTTTGTAGATCATATGAATGGATATATGAGGAGACATAGTGTTGAGGAGAAATTCCACTCATCTTTGGAAAACCCCATGAGAGATGACCAAAGCGTAGTTTTCCCTCCATATCCAAAATATCCATCATATGAGTCTACTGCTTTCTGGCATAGCGATGACAGTGATGCTGATGAGGAGGAGGAAGATTAGAGTGAGTATTATAGTTTAATTTTTATTGTTGTGGACTTTTTGTGGTAAAGCTATACTTTACTGTTGTTTTGTTTTGAGTTGTACTTATTGAAACTGCTATTTTTGCTGTGTTTTGTTTTGTTAGACACTGCTGTGATGTATTTATGTTATTATGAGTAGATATATTATATTTTTGTGGTAGTAATTGTTATAACTGTGTTGTTTAGTGTATTTTGTTAGTTTGTGTTGAACTCAATCCTCAATCTTGGGAAGGTTTAGAAGGTTACTAACTTTTACTTAAGAACTTCATTTTCAATTTAATACCAGGTATTTTCTTTATGTTGTAGTTGTAAATGTCTGTTAGTGTGTTTGTTTGCTTTTTTGTTATCCTGCACTGCATAGAAGTCTAATGAATCTCTATATGTTAAAGTTAAATCAAAATTTGATCAATTAAATTTTTACTCCTTTTTTTAATTTTTGTGCTTGTAAATTTAGGATATAAAAATTCCTTTAAGCATGTTATTTTTAGTTTTCATTCCCGACTCTTTTTAAATATAATTCTAAA
>NEWO01000261.1:520546-577856 GCA_003013225.1 Phalaenopsis aphrodite
GGGGGGGGCTGGAAAATGTTGCTTATGTGGGGAGCAAAGAAGCCATAAAGAGCGGTTGAGCTGATTTGGCTTCTAGGTTTGAATTGGGTTGAATTTGTGGGTGGTGGCCAATGTTTGGTCATTTTCTGGCCACCAAGGTGGCTGACCAGCCAGGGAGTGGTCACCTCTTGGCTCAGGAAGGTCAGGGGGTGGCTAATGATGATTAACTCCCTATGACAATCAATGATGGATGAGATTTTGTGGTTAATGCCTAAAAAAGGGAATGAATCCCTTAATTTGGGGATCCATTGGTCCATATCATGTAATGGTTGGTCCAAAGGGGTCTAGCCTGGTCCTTAGAAGGAGCTTAGTGGCCGTGGATTCATAAATTTGGTGACTTTAGGGTGGTTAGGCCAATTTTGGTGCATGGGTTCATGTGGGTCAAAATGGCTAGATGTTGGGTTTAGGTTAGAATAGCCATGTTAATTAGCTCAAATGATTGATCAACATTGTGTAAATGATTGTAATGAAGATTGTTGGTGAAGGATTGAAGTGATTTTGAGTTCAATTGGGGCTTCAATTTGAAAGATTTTGGAATTTTGGTCACTTTGGGCATGTTAGGCTAGACTTGGGTCTAGGTTGGGCTAAGGTTGGGCTAAGTCCAAATTTATAGTTGATAATGGTCTGTGGGAATGTCATGAAGAGTTTTCAACATAAATTGGGTGCCAATTTTGGGGCTAAGATAATCAATTTGGTGGAATTTGGGTACATGGCCAATTTGGGGTAAAATTGGAGTTTTTGGACTTAGGTGAAAATTAAATAAAATTGGGGCTTCACCAAGGCCAATTAAGGTCAGTTTTGATGTGTAGGATTGTTATGAAGAGTTTTCAACACAAATTGTAGCAAATTGAGTAGGCTATGAGGTTCAATTTGGTGAGATTAAGTCATGTAGCCAAAATTGGGGGTTTGACCGTGATCAAAATTAGGCTCAAAGAATGGGCCAATTGAGCTTGTATTTGGTTCAAATTGGTCACATGGAAGGTTAATTTGAGTTTAGAATTGAAATTGGGGAAAATTTGGATGAAATTGATGGACATTTGAGGTAAATTTGGGGAAATTGGGCCTTTAAAGGCAATTTGAGGGTTTTGGTCAAAATGATCAAATTGGTCAAATTGGGTCCAATTGTGGGGTCTAAATGGGGTTTGGAAACATTTGGAGTGATTTTGGAGGTTTTGGGAAAGTTTGGGGTGCCAAAGGTATTTTTGTAATTTTGGCAATTTTGGGGGTATTTTGGTAAATTTGGTATTTTTTGGTAGTTTTGGGCAATTTGGGTATTTTCAAAAGGTTTGAAATGATTTTTGAACAAATTTAGGTATTTTGAATGGATTTGAGGATTTTGACCAAATTTGGGATTTGGGGGTGTTTAGGTAATTTGGGTAGGTTTGGGGGTGAAAGGTCAAATTGGGTATATTGGTAGGGATGGGGTATCAACCACCTTACATGAGCTATGGACCAATGGAATTCCCATTTGGTCCTCTATGTACTAGTCTTAGCTAAACCCTAGCTTAGGGCTAGTGGGTTTAGGGGATCATCTACATGAGTCTCCCAAAGGGTCAAGGGACCAAAGTTAGGAAAATTTGGGTTTAAGGTTGTGAGGGATTGTGAGTGAGAGTGAGTGTAGTGAGTGAGAGTGAGTGCCTTAGCCCTAGATAAACACCCAGAGTCAACCCTAAGGGTAAGCAGTTATATGGGAACTCTCCTTGAGCTCCCACATAATGACCCCGCCTACTAAGTGCTAGAGGTTAGGACCAATATTCAGAACTTTAAGTTGAGCAAGGAAGAGTTTAGAGTTTCTAATGGTGAGGGTTTCTTTTCTAGTATTACAGGAAAGTGCTATAGCTAGACCTTAGGCTACTAAAGAGGAGAAACTAAACCTCAACCAAAAGTGAGGTCAACAGGCTTCAATTGAAGAGAAGGTGAATGAGACTAACACAAATTTGGAGCATATTGGATGGAAACTTAAGATGCAATTTAGCCATACAAGTTTTATAGAAGAAGCGGACAAGACTATGTACTTGAAAAACAAATTGATTGAAGAAGACTCAACCGGAGTTCTTCACCAATGTATGTTCTATCAGATCTATATTCCAAATGCCCCAAGAGAGACAAATGAAAGGCTGGAATTCGTTCCACTGCAAAGAGAATGGAATAAAGTTCTAAGTCTAATTATTTGTTTGATGTTAGTGTTTGTTTGTTTTAAGTGTTATGATGTTATTATTAAGTTTATTTTAAGTGTTTTTAATGTTAAGTTTGCTTAGTATTTGAAGTTTGTGCTTAGGAATTATCTAATCCAGGTCTCTTTGGATTGCAAAATTAAGTATCACAAGTGTTTGTATTTGTTTGTGAATTAATATAAGTGTTTGTTTGTGTGTAAGATTTTGTGTTATTTTGTGTTGAATTGAATTAGTAAAGATTGGTGAATTTTGAGAAAGACAAGACTTGAATGGGAAGAAAATAGTTATTAAAATTTATAAGACCTTTTAGGGGCGGTTGACTTATGCTAGATGTGCATTTCACTTGAAATCAAAAATATTAAAATTTGTGCACTGGCGCTTTAGTGTCAAATCCCCACGCTTAAGTGCTAGACTACCCTAGAGGTAGGCATCTAATACCAGAACCAGTTGCGCCTAAGTGCCGGTTCACTTAAACTAGTTCGCGAAATGTCATTTTGGAGCCAAAAAATGTCATTTTTGACCTTCGATGTCATCTTTTTCCTTTTGAGTTTGCAATTGTGGATCAGAGCTACTTCTAGATTGAAGATTTCATTGGGGAATCAAGCCAACTTTGCTAAATTTCATCTTCTTAAAGTAAGAGCTTCACTTTTATGTAAAATTTTTTTATTTTCACCATGTATTTTGAACACATTGAGGAATTCATCGAAAATCACTATTCATGGTGAAAATTTGAGAAAAAATTATGGAAAATTCATAGAAATGATAGTTTAAGCTTTTAGAAGTTGAGTTTAGTGATTTAGTATTGAATTTATGATTTATTGTGAATTTTTTGTGATTTTTAGAAATGGCCCCAAGAATAAAGAGGAGGTATAGGAAATCTCACTTTGATTTTAGTAAGTTTGTTAGTTCAAAAGCTAAAGACAAATATGCTGAAGCACTACAATCGAGAAAACTGATTCCTGAGCAATATTTCAAAAATTCGGGTAGAGCGTTGGAAGATTTAATAGTTCACATATAGTGGGAACGATTTTGTTGTTTTTCTGCTGTAGCTATAATTTTTTGTGTTTCAGGAGTTCTACGCTAATCTCCCTGAAGCTGAAAAAGATCAGGTTATGGTCCTAAGAAAATCAGTATCTTTCTCCTCTGAGGTAATAAATTTGTATTATCAGTTGCCCCCTAGTGTATTATGTTTTTATTCAAATTATTATCCGACTGAGGAGGACTTGGATGAGATCATATCTTCATTAACTACGAGAAGAGGACTATTGAAGATAAAAAATGAAAGAAGAGTCAATTTCCCTGCGTCAAAGCTAGATGCCACATCGAAAGCGTGACACTACTTTATTTCAGCTTGTCTACTCCCAACCAATCACCTCAATGAAGTTACAAGTGATAAAGCTACTTTGAAATATTGCATTCAACAGTTCAAACTGATTGATATTGGATCCTTGATCTATCAGAATATCATTAGTTCTGCTACAGCTGCCACTACTGCTAGTTTGAGATTTACATCCTTAATCCTTTCCTTATGTGAGCAAGCTAGTGTTAGATTCGATAGTTAGAAGGAGAGACTGCAGCATCTTAAGCCTAACTCGAGCCTTAATGTGAAATCTTATTCACAAAATTCAATATTTTGCTGGAGAGGAAGATTTTCCAGAAGTTCAGGTGCTTCTAATTCACAAGCATCCACATCACAAGGTTAGGCATCTAGTTTTGATTCACAAGCTCAACTAATGCAAAGGATGTTAGATAACATCAATTATACTGCAGATAAGGTATTAAATTTGGAGAATTTTATAGATCATATGGATGGTTATATGAGGAGACACAGTGACCATGAAGAAAAAATTCACTCATCTTTGGGAAAGCTTATCAGGGGTGACCAAAGTGTGATTTTTCCTTCATAAAAATACCCTTCATATGAACCTACTGCTTTTTGGAATAGTGATGATGATGATGAGGAGGAGGAGGAGGAGGATTAATTTGAATAGTTTCATTTTGAATTTTGAGCTTTTTATGGTATAGTTTTATTGAATTGTTACATTATTTTGTGTTGTACTTGTTTAGACTGCTACTAATGTTTGTGTTTTGTTTTGTTTGATGTTGTTGTGATGTTGTCGACACAATTTTAAGGGGTCCTGTGGAAGCTGTCGGCTGCCTGAATGGAAATCCTGTGCCTGCTTTGGAAGGTCATTTAATATATATATATATATATATATATATATATATATATATATATATATTAAGAAAATATGAAATCAAACTGATCTTATATCTTTTATAATTTAGATGAAAGAGCATTACACCTCAAGCTATGTACCTACCCTGAAAGATAAACACATGACTTGATAGTGAGGCTCAATCAAATAAACTAAAAAATGTATGACATTTATTTGGTATACGAAATAATTTTATTATAAGCCGACAAGTTTCCCTATTTAATATGAAAAATTAAATAGGATTTATATTAAGCTGGGTTCTTGAAAGTTTCTTATAAAGGCAAGCCCTTATGGTTAATTACATCTTAGATAACCAAAGTCACCTAAGAAAACTCTCGATAAAAATCAGGGTATATTATTTTTAAGAATTTTAAAGGATAGGACTTTTCAAGAGATCAGACAAAGAGGTGTGAAAGGGAATGACTCAAATTTAGAATATTTTATTTTTGGAATCCAAGGGAAGAACTAGAGGATGTCACAGATATTGAGGAGAACCTCAGTGACTTCCCAATATATCCTATGGTTCGACTTCAATTTTGAGGAAAAATATTTATATGTTTCATCCTGCCATTTTTTTATTAATTAGGGCTTACATTCGTGTGAAATAATCACACAAATAGCCTGAAAGATGTGAGGATTAAGGTCGTGACGAATGACAACCACAAAATCCTAAAACAAGTTAGGGCTTATATTTTGTAGGAGCACTACAAAGGCGTAAAGATGAGTTGAGGATTTATGTCTCACTAGACGGACAACCTCAAAATCTTATGGCTAGGTTGTTTAATTCTAAGGAATGGTTTAGCTGGTATAAACATGTTTTGCTGTTGAAGATGGTTGTGCTGCCCGCAATGCTAGCTCCAAACTCTTCGTCGTAGCGAGTCTAAGTTTTCTAATGTGTCAAGTCGTAATGTCAAATCAAGTGTTTCCTAAGGTTATGATTATTTAAATATCATGGGGATGTTAAAGTTGATTAGAGCGACATCGGTTAGAATCTCACGATTCCCTCATTATGGTATCACTATTTTCTTTTGAATTTACTTAGCAAAAATGAGTTATGAAACCCATTTAAATTGGTTGTGAGTTACCTCCTCCGAGAGAGTCATGTAAATTCAAAAGGACATTTTAAGTTTAGTTACATTTCCAAGGATTTATGGTTACCTTTGAAACAATTTGTTTTAGGCTTTGAAAATGTTGATTAATTTTTGAAAAAGTGGTTTTGATTTTACAAGAAAAGTTGAGTACACACCCAAGCAGTTATAATATTTTGTAGCGAAAGTAAAATGACAGGAATTAAATAACACTGTAAAAGCATACCTGTCATCTTCTCAGCATTCCTGCTGAAATATTAGCTTTTGCAACATGTATATAATTTTGCAGAAATTTAAATAAATTGCAGGAGTAGATGAAGGTGTATGTAACAGACTCCAAAATATGACTTATTGAGTCCCGAAAGATCTTAATGAATGATTTTAGAACAAAATATTGCAGGTTCAATTTGTTCTTCAAAATATCCAAGAGATTCTAAAGTGTTCGGGGAATGACCCTGAACTGCTTTAAGGATCCCTTGAAACATTTTTCATTTTGAACTTATCATATTGTTCTATTAATCATCCCAGGCCAAATTAAAATTACCCCATTACTCGATGAACTTTGACATTTTAATCGTCCCAAGGACATGGTACTCAATTAATTAGTTGATATTTCACTTAAAAGTTATGTAGGTGAATGCCCCTAAGGCAAGCTTCAATCATTAAAGACCTTAGTACCCATCACTAAAGCTAGGCATGTAGTGTTAATCATCAATCATATTATCCTCTAAATCCCATCAAATGAATTAAATATCAAGCCTAGATCACTACCAAGCCCTTTAAATCTAATGGGAGAAAGATTGACAAATATTAAAATTTTAATTTAGGTGATATGGATTCTGATTAAAAGAATTCATATGATCATTAATTGTGGACTTAATCATAAGTGAAACATCATCTCATTAGCTTAAGCCCATCATTTGGAAACCATTTGATTTTGATTAACTACCAAATTCTCATAAATTAGAAACCTTCTAATTTTATTCTTATCATGGAAAGGTGGTAAGTTGGTTTCTACCTTTTACCCATTATGTTTCAATCATCTAAATATATTCATTAGAATCAAAATTACCCATTTTCCCTTTGGATTAATCCAAAATTTTGATTAAGGAACCAAAATTCAAAATGACCACTTTACCCTTGGGGCTCTTCACCTCATAACTCATTAAACACCACTCAAATGACGTAAGAGATTTTAGAGTACCCTATTGTCAGCATTATTTTGGTTGTGGAGTTGCCCGTTGGAAGCTGTCAGACGCCAGAATCGAAACTCTGCCTCCCGCTTTGGAAAGAAATTTAATTTACATATAAATATAAGTTTATAAAAATATGAAATCAAACGGATCTCATATCCTTCATTTTTCACATGAAAGAGCACTACACCGCAAGCTATGCGTCTATCCCGAAAGATAAACACAAGACTTGGGGGTGAGGCTCAATCAAATAAACTAAGAAATATATGAAATTCATTTGGTCTGCGGAAACCATTTTATTTATAAGCCGACAAGTTCCCCTATTTAATACGAAGAATTAAATATGGTTTATATTAAGATGGGTTCCAAAAAGCTTCCCATAAGGGTAAGCCCCTATAATTAATTACATCTTAAATGACCAAAGTCACTCAAGAGAACTCTCGATAAAAATTAGGGAATACTATCTTCAAGGAGTTCAAAAGGATAGAAATTTTTCAACAAGATCGGGCAAAGAGGTGTGAAAGGGGAATGGCTCAAATTTGGGGCATTTATTGTAGAATCAAAAGGAGGAGGAACTAGGGGATGTCATAGATCCGAAGGAGAACCTCGGGGACTTCCCAAGCTATCCTATAACTTGGCTTCAGTTTAGAGGAGGAATTATTTAAATGTTTCATCCTGCTAATTTTATTTGTTTAGGGCTTACATTCATGTGAAATAATCACACAAATAACCTAGAAGATGTGAGGATTTAGGTGGTGACAAACGACAACCTCAGAAGCATAAGAGGAGTTAGGGCTTATATTGTACAACAGGGCTATATTAAAGGCCTAAAGATGAGTTGAGGATTTATGTTGCATAAGCAAACAACCTCAAAATCCTATGACTTTGTTTTTAATTATAAGGAAAGATATGTTGTTGTAGATCCTCTTGCTGATGAAGATGGTTGTGCTGCACACAATGCTAGCTCTAAGCTCCTTGTCGTGACGAGTTTAAGTTTTCTAATGTGTCAGATTATGATGTTAAATCAAATGTTTCTATGGTTATGGTTCTTTAAATATTGTAGGGCATATTAAAGTTGATTAGAGCGATACAATTAAGATCCTACGGTTCCCTCGTTTCGGTACCATTAATTTCTATATGATTCACTTAGTCCAAATTAATTTGCTAAACTCAACTTAGTGAGCTCCATACTTTCATTTAGAACATTGGAAATCTCATTAGCAACTGTAGGTTACCTTCTCTGAGGGATTCCCGATCATCCGATAAAGACGTCTTAATTTAGTTGCAATTGTTGTTTTATGATGTTTGTGATTAAATTTTGAGTTGTCTTATATTGTGAATGTTGTGGCGGTGAATTTTATCTTGATTAATTTTAGTTTTGGTTTTGGTTTTAGTTTTGTGGCTATCCTAGCAGTTTTGGTTTTCATGCAGGGTGACATCGTTGTTTAACATGCAAGCTCAAGAAAAGAAGTAAAAAAAGGTAAATGCAATAATTTAAAAGTGTACATATCGATTATTCCCGTTCCTCCACTTGAAAGGTTAGTACTTGCAAGGCTTGTAGGGAATTTAAATTGCTGAAGTAGATGAAGGTTTAACTACCAAACCCAAGTTATAATTTTATTGAATCTCAGAAGATCCTAGTAGATGATTTTAGAACAAAATATGGCAAGTCCAGTTTGCCCTTCAGAAAATCCAATAGATTTCAAAATGCTCGAGGCATGACCCCTGGACCACTTTCAAGATCTCTTGAAATATCTGAAGTTCATTCTGAACTTATCATATTGTTTTATTAATCATCAGAGGTCAAAGTGTGGCTACCCCATTGCTTAGTGAAACTTGACAATTTAATTATCCCAAGGATAGGAAACTCGATTAATCAATTGATGTTACATTTAAGAGTTATGCGAGTGGGTTTCCTAAGGCAATTTTAGGCCATTTAAATATTATGGTGCCCACAATTAAAGTCGGGCTTGTAGTGTTTAAATATGTTAATCACCAATCATATCATATTCTAAATCCAATCAATTGAGTTTAGACGTCGAGCCTAGGTCACTACCAAGCCCTTAACAATCATAATAGGTGAAATGGTGATTATCAAAATTTTGATTCAAGTGACATATACCCTTATTGAATGATCACATCATCCTCAACTTTGGGCTTGAGAAAGGTAAATTATCATCTTTTCTATCTTAAGCCCATCACTTAAGAATCATTTGATCTTAGTTGACTTCCAAGTCATGAAGATTATGAGAATTATGATTTTGTTGATGTTGTGCAAGAGTGGTGAGTGAGTTTCTACCTTTTAATCTCATTGTATTTCAATCATCCAAATATATTTATCAAGATAAAAATTACGCATTTTCCTTTGGTTAATCCTAAATTTTGATTAAGACACCAAAATCTAGAATGATTATTTTTCCTTTAGGGTGCTTCACCTCATAACTCATTAAACATAACCCAAATGACTTTGAGCTTTTAGAGTGTCATGTCTATGAGATAATTACAATATTAGAGGAGAATATGAGGGTTTCTCAAAATTTAATTCAATTTAATTATTTATTTAAATTCAGAAAATATGACTTTCAAAAGTTGATTTATTTAACTTTCTAAAATAAAGTTTTTATTTATGAGAAAATTATTAGAGGTTTCCTTAGGTAAGCAAAATTTCATGATTTTTTGAATTAAATTTTGTATTATTATTATTTTATTATTAACAAGCTTCAATGATTTAATTAAATCGAAAATAATGTCTTAATTACCAAAATTATTTTTTAATATTTTTATTAGACTTCTCTGAGTTCAGAAAACTCAGAGAATCAAATTTTGTATTTTTATGATTTTTAATTTCATTATTATAATTATTTTAATGGGAAAATAAAGAAAATTCACTTTTAAGCTTTTAAGATTTATTTTTAAGTTTGAAAAATTAGGAAAAATATTTTAATAAGTCCCAAGTGTTCAGAAAACAATTCATCATATTTTGAAATATTTTGATATTTTTGAAATTTTTAATTATTTTTAAATTCAAAATAAGGCTAAAAAATTAAGTATTTTCTAAAAAATATATTTTATTTTTCCCAAGTGCCTCTGATCATAAGGAACTCAGAAAACCACATTTTATAATTTTCCCAGTTGTTTTTAATTTAATATAATTATTTTGTATAAAAATATAAGGTTTCTTAGAAAATCAACTTTAATTCTCAAACCTTATCAAATAATTTTCAAATTTTTATAGTGGATAAACATCATTTTTATGAACAATGTGGGATTGATTTTGTCAAGTTTTGATTAATATACAATTTTCTTAAATTAACACAAGATATTTACATTTAACTAAATATAAAAATTTACAAGATAATTCAATACATCATGATATTTTTCCTAAACTTCTCTGACCATAAGAAACCTACTAAAATTATTCTCATAATTTTTTAAAAGATATTTTAATTTATATAATTGAAATAAGCCAAAATGGTCACCCTAGATTGAAAATTAGGGTTAGAAGCATAGAGATGCCCTATGACCTTGGAAAAATCAGAGAACATCCCCTCTGTGATGATGAATAATCCTACAAAATTTCAAGCTATGGTGAACCATATTTAATCATGGAGAGTTATAATACCCTAGAGGGTATTTAATTAATTAAAAATCAAAGACTTGACAAATAGTTTTTATTTGTAGCCCACATTATTTTCCTCTGTTCACTGAGCAAGAGAGCATTTTTATTTTATTTTTATGATTTTTCTATGCAATGTTATGAATTTTCAAAGATCTGTTATTTATTTAAATCAAGAAAATCCTAATTTTCTATTCATCCTAGTCATGCACCGCGTCATCCTCGTCCTCCCAAAAACGCCACGCATCGCCTCTTGGTTTGGCACCGCTATCTGATTCGACAGCCACGTGTCCCGCTGTTCATGCACGGAGACTCCATTCGACTTGATCTCGTTTGTCCGTTAAATACACGCTCGATCAGACAGCTCTCTGTCATCATCCTAGATAGCTAGATCTCGCGCGTCGTCCAAATTCTAGACCTAAGATCTCACTCGATACTCAACTAAATCACATGGGGTTTGTTTCTACACCTTCATCTACTCAAGGAGAACACATCAATACGGTTACAATGTTATAGAATCAAACTTCACTTCACATTTGATGAAAATCGAGCCCAAGGTTAATGGCCAATACCTTTGTCTGAGAGGGGAGGCCTCAATAAATGCTTGAGGAAGCTTCATTGGAGTCGAACAAACCTCCTGGATGCGTTGTTTTGCTCTGGTGTAAGCTCCAAGTAGAAGTTCAATGAAAAGGGGTGCGACCTTGGTTTAGGAGTAGCTTGGAGAGCTCAAAAGAGGGGGATTTTGATGGAAATCTTCCTCTCATGCTCGGGAGAAGCTCAAGAGCAATTCAATTTGGAGTTTGGGGGAGTTTTGAGGATGAATGAAATTTGTCCTGATTTTGAGCTAAAAAAATTGAGCTCAGGTGATGAGGGAAATGACCAAGGGATGGTTGCAATGGCTTAGGGAGCCTCGGATGAGCTCTGGGAGCAATTTGACAGAGTTTCCATAAGAAAATTTGATTGCCCTCTTCTTTGGCCATGGAGGAGTAGTTTAAATAGTATGGTTTATGGTGGCTGCCAGGGCTTCAAATTGGGTGCAATGTGGAGCTGAGGTGGAGGGATTCAAAGTGCTAAGGGCCAATCAAAGTTGGGCAGCTTGGATGGGTTCTTTTGGGTTTTGATTTAAGGAGGGTGGCTCTCAGTTTTAGTGTTTTCTGGCCACTAGGCTGGACGACAGGGCCAGGGGTGGTGGTCAGAGGTGTCGGGTGAGCCAGGGGGAGGGTTATTTATGGTTAACCCTCAATGGCAAGTGATGATGGAGGAGATTTCTTAGTTAAGGCCCAAAAATGGGATAAGATCCCTTAAATTAGGGGACCCTTGGTCCATAGCTCACTTGGGTAGTTTAAGGGGGTTTAGCCTGGTCAATAGGGTGTGCTTAGTGACTGTGGAGACCTTAATTTGGTGACTTTAGCATGACTAAGTCAATTTTGGGGAAGGGGTTCAATTTGGGTCAAAATGGATAGAAGTTGAGTTTAGGTTAGGCTATCCTTGTCATTGAGCTGAATTGATTGATCAATAATGTGTAGATGATTGTCACAAGAGGTTTGGAAATGGTTTGGAGTGATTTTGAATTGGTTTAGAGTTCAATTTGGAGTATTTTGGGCATTTGGGAAATTTGGGGGTGTTGGGTTAGACTTGGGTTTAGGTTGGGATAAGGTTGGGCCACGCCCAAATTGATGGTTGAAAATGGTCTATAGGAATATCATGAAGAGTTCTCAACATCAATTGTGTGTCAATTTTGGGTTTTAGGTATTCAATTAGGTGACATTTCGAGACAGCCAATTTGGGGATTTTGGACTTGGGTTAAAATTGAGTGAAATTGAGGCTTGAACAAGGCCAATTAAAGGGCCAATTTGATGTGTAGGATTTTTATGAAGAGTTTAGGATTTACATTGGTGCAAATTGTGTAGGCTATGGGATTCAATTTGGTGGGGTTAAGTCATATTGTCAAAATTGGGGGTTGACTTGGATCAAAATTGAGCTTAAATCATGTTTCAATTAGGCTTAGATTTGTTTGGATTGATCATATTAAAGATGAATTTAAGTTTAGAATTGAAATTGGGGAGGATTGGGGCCAAATTGTTGGACATTTGAGGTGAATTTGGGGAAATTGGGCATTTAAAGGCAATTTGAGTGTTTTGGTCAAAATGGTCAAATTGGGTTCAATTGAAGGGTCCAAATTGGTTTTGGAGACATTTTAAGTGATTTTGGATGTTTTGGGAAAGTTTGGGCTACCAAGAGTATTTTTGTAATTTTGGCAAATTTGAGGGTATTTTGGTACATTTTGAAATTTTGGGATGTTTTGTGCAATTTGGGTAGTTTCAAATGGTTTGAAATGATTTTTGAATAAGTTTAGGTATTTTGGATGAATTTGGAAATTTTGATCAAATTGTAGATTTCAAAGGCATTAAGGTAATTTGGGTGGATTTGAGAGCAAAAGGCCAAGTTGGATATTTTGGTAGGATTGGGGTGCCAACCACCTTATATGAGCTATGGGCCAATGAAATCCCCATTTGGCTCCTCTATGTACTGGTCTTAGCTAAACCCTAGCCTAGGGCCAATGGGTCTAGGGGACTATCCATATGAGTCTCCCAAATGATCAAGGGATCAAAGTCAATAATTTTGGGTTTAGGGTTGCAAGTGAATATAGTTGATAGTGAGTATAAGTGAGTGAAATAGCTCCAGACCAACACCCAGGGTCAAACTTAAAGCCAAGCAGTCCTATGGGGACTCCCTTTGAGCTTTCTCTATAATGGCCCCACCTACTAAGTGCTAGAGGTTAGGACCAGTATATGGAACTTCAAGTTGAGCACCGAAGAGTTCATAATTTCTAAAGGTGGTGGTTCCTTTTCTAGTTTACTAGGAATAGTCATCAGGAAAACCCTATGGCTAGACCGTAGGCTACTAAAGAGGGAAAACTAAACCTCAACCAAAAGTGAGGTCGACAAATGGACCCTCAATAGGTATGGTGTGCTAGGTAGACACACTGCGCGTATTAGCGTTGACCGATGAGATAAAAAAAAACCAACATAGACTCCTAAGTCAGCAGACATATAAAGGAGTGTAAAATTGAGTGTTAGTTGTTTCTGCTGGGGATATAGCAGGTGAATATGCGATCGAAATCAAGGAGTAGGAACTCTCGCTGGGGATTGGAGAGTGGGTATCAAATTATCAAGTTTCAGGTGTTTTCAGAGGAGGGGAATCAGTACTTAGGTGCTGTCCCCGAGATGGCAATTGAAATTTGGGTATTAATCCAGGAAAGATAATCAAAATCTAGGTATTAATCTCGAGGATTGAGAATAGGATGCCATGTTCCATTTAAGGGGGTTTTATACCAATCTCGAGGATTGAGAATAACATGTTGTGTTCCATTCAAGGAGCCTTATACCATTCTTGAGGATTGAGAATAGGATGTTGTGCTCCATTTAAGGGGATCTTATACCAATCTCGAGGGTTGAGAATAGGATTTTGTGTTCCATTTAAGGGGGCCTTATACCAATTTCAAGGATTTACCAATCTTGAGGATTAAGAATAGGATGCCGTGTTCCATTCAAGGGGGTCTTGTACCAATCTAGATGATTGAGAATAGGATGTCGTGTTCCATTCAAGGATACCAATCTCAAGGATTGAGAGTAGGATGTCGTGTTCCATTCAAGGGGGCCTTATACCAATCTCGAGGATTGAGAGTAGGATGCAGTGTTCCATTTAAGGGGGCCTTATACCAATCTCAAGGATTGAGAATAGGATGTCGTTTTCCATTTAAGGGGGTCTTATACCAATCTCGGGGATTGGGTTCAGAATTCAGGTACTGATTCTGAAATGGAAATTGAAACATAGGGGAGAATTAATAGTGTTGAATTCATAGATATGTGTCATGTGACAAGGTTAACATTGGTGAGGAAGATATGTGGAATTCTGTGAAATTTTGCGTAGAATGTGAAATTCCGTGGGTATTGTGAAGAGAATTAGTGCAGCCAAGAACAATCGCGCTGTGCGAGTAAGAGACCTCAAAGTCGAGAGAATCAACTCAACGGATTTATTTTTTTTCTTGTTGTTTTATCACATTTAATTATCAAAATATATTTTTAAAATTCAATTTTCATTGGTTGATTTTTTAAAAGATTATTTTGTTTGAATTTTATTATTATTAAGTTTTTTATTGTTTTGTTCTTCGTTCGTTGTAGCTCGGAACCAACGCATGGTTCTGGGGCTCTTTATGAACAAAAGGGAAATTGAACAAAAAGACTAAATTCTGGAAGAGATTTTATTAATCTGCTTCAAACAGGTGTTACAGATTGAACATAGGCCGAAGCATCAAAAGGTACAATATGTTGAACGCATCAAAAGTACATCTGAAAAATATCTCATGCTAGGTACATATCACAAGCTGAGCATATCTGATACATATATCATCATATATGCTGTGTCAAAATGCAGTACAAAAAGTCATCCCCTGACTGTCCATCCTCGGTGGAGTGAGCTCCCGATCGAGCTGTCCTACTGAGCCACGCTCTAAGACAAGAGTTCCTTTTGCATGTACTTAGAGGTGCAACCCTCTCATAGCTCGTAAGGTTGTAGTTATTCTAACTTCAGATATGGTTGGAATCCATATGACATCTTGCTACAATCTATCCTTCTGAAAGGTATAGACACCCTAAAGTGTCGTACCCCTGGAATGCAGTATTTGGCGATGTCTGCTCTATTTCCCTTGAGAATTAGTACTGAACCCACAGGTAACAGAATCTCCACGGATCCTTTGAGCTTGCTGAGGCCAATGATATCTATTTCTTTCCCGAACAGAATATTGTTGTTGCTCATGAAGTAGATCGTGCGAAAAGGTCTCAAGAAATCATGATGAATTATAAGTGTGGGAATGCAATCGCCTTTATCGTAGATATTGATAATATAGCTGTTGAGAATACAATTGCCTGGAAGTATGCTCCACCGAACCATCCTCTTGATCATCCACTTTATCATAGGAGGTAACAGATTCACCTCATCATGTCTTAAAATCTCTGGGGGATTTCCTTGTCTGTCCTTGATAAAGTTATAATAGAAACCAAATTGTATGGTGATTCTACCTTTGCCATGCATCCATTTCTGTTGTTCGGAATAGGTCCTTTCCATTAGAAGACCTGCTCGACCCCTGTCCTTTCGAATATACAATTGAGAATGCTTCTTTCATCGCTTTTAGAGAAGACTCTAGTGTACAGCTCCAAGCCTTCTAGTATATTAATAAATCTTCCTTGAACTTCTTCATAAAATTCAAATTCCCTTTTCCTTACTTTACTCATTTTTTCAAATTCTGCCATGAAGATCATTGGTGGCTATCGAGGATGCTCCCTCATTTCAGTGTCAGCAGGAATCCATGTTGGTGTTGTCTCTGTATCCAACAGAATATATGATTCTCCCATTAAGTGATCGGTGATATGAAATCCGTTATCAGTGGATGTGTACTCCTCTTGAGTACTGTAATGCTCTAGGTGGAGGATGTTGCAGTCCGGACAATCCAAAAATGCCCCTATAGTTGGTATCCGTGAAGGAATCTTAGTGTTGCACGTCGAGCAACCTGCACAAAGATTATCTGAAACCTCTCGTATCATCGGTTTTGTAGTGAACTTGGACTCATCCTCTGTGGCAGGCAAGCTGGAGGAAGTCTCTCTCATGCATGGTCGTAGATTTTTCCTTCAAAAATTGGGGCAAGCAAGTTTTTTGCTTCCTTTTGGCATTTTCTTTCTTTACACAAGAAAGCTCTATGTTTTCGATGATTAGCATTTTTGCATTGAGTCCTTCGTAATGGTGCATCTGACAGTCTCTCGTCATTAGCAGTGACTAGGCCTCCAGTCGGTGCAGTTATCATAGATGACAGGCGACTAGTCCCCTCCATCGGATCTTGCTGCACTATCACTTACTTTCCCTTCACTGAGGAATCCTCCTTAGTGCCGATCTTTAATAGTGATGGCAGCCCTTCTTTTTCTCAACGGTTGACCACGTCCATAAGGGGACCCTCATAGTCTACATCGACTTGACCGAAGTCCATGTCGAAGTCTATGATGCCACCCTGCGGTGCCCTTTCCTCGTTTAGTGCAAGATTCCAACCATCCTTGAAAGAAAAATCAGCTTCTGTCCTGACAATTTTTCTGCAAATGACAAGAAAAACATCAGTGCTCTGAAGTTTAGCAGGAACAAGAACAAAACAAAGTGTTTATTAGACAAAATTTTAGTTTGTATTGGTGAGAAAATCATTTATTTATATATTTTTTTGTTTAATTTAGTAAGATATCAAACTTAAAAGTAGAAAGAAGAAAATTGAAGTATGTAAATTAAAAAATTTTCATTTTATTGAGGTTAATTTTTTTACAAAATTTTTGGACTCGGTTACAAACGTTTGGCCAAATAAATAACCCCAGAACAATCAAAATTTTAATTCAAGCAATGTCAAGTTTTATACTATGTCTTCAAGTATCATCCGTTGATAGGCAACATGGTTCTTTTGCCTAAAAAATTCACTAGCTGGTAGGCTCCTCCTGTGTAGACCTTTTCTACAACAAATGGTCCCTCCCAAGTTGGTTCAAATTTTTCACCTATCTTGTAGCGTGCAAGAATAGGCCTTTTGAGAACAAGTACGAGATCACCAACTTTAAAAGTCCTTGGGCAAACCAATTTGTCATGAGCTTGTACCATCCTCGTCTGGTAAAGCTCTAGATGTTGTTGTGCTTATAGTCATTTTCCTTCAAGACTTTCTAATTCTTCAAGTCTGAGTATTACACTTTCTTCTATTGTAAGTTGATTGGTGACAGAGACTCTGAGAGATGGCGTCTGAACTTCTAGAGGTAAGTACGACCTTAGAACCGTATACGAGCATGCAGGGTTTATACTAAGTGAGAGTCCTGAATGTTATCCGGTATGCCCACAAGGCTTCTAACAGTTTGTTATGCTAATCTCTCTTATTTTCGTCTAGTGTTTTCTTCAAAATTTGTACAAGTGTCTTGTTGAAGGCCTCAGCTAGGCCATTTTCCTTGTGATAGTAGATCGTAGAGTATCTTCAGTCTATCCCGTGTCACTTGATAAAGTTGTTGATTTTCGTGCTCTTGAAGACCATCCCATTGTCAGAGATTACTATGTGTGGTACATTAAAATGGTAGCTATCTGACTCTTAAAAAATTAAAGGACGTGTCGTGCTGTAACATCTCATAAAGGCATTGCCTCTGCCCATTTAGAGAAGTAATCCGTGGCTGCAAGAATAAATCTGTGTCCCTTAGAGGACTATCAGAACTATTATATCTGTGCCCCAACACTCGAATGACCACGAAGCAACAGTTGGGTGTAGCACATTCGGAGGTTGGTGTACGAACACCCCATGCACTTGGCACTGGTGACATCTTCTGGCTATATCTATGCAGTCAGACATCATTGTTGACCAATAATATCTGAGCCTCTTGATCTTCATTTTCATCTTTGGCCCTGACTGGTGAGCGCCACACAATCCAACTTTGACGATATTCTATGCTTCTACTCTACTCAAACATCGTAGCCACATCTGATCAAATGATCCTTTGTAGAGGAAATCACCTACTAGAGCGTATGACATAACCCTTCTGTTGATGTAATGTGCTGCTGACTTGTCCTCTGGAAGCTTTCCAGTCTGCAAACATTCCATCAATGGCTTGCGCCAATCTTTATGATATCAGCAACTGCAACTGTCATTCCTTCTTTTTTTCCGGGCTAGTGTAGAATGTCGGGGTTGATTTGAGACAAAATATGTCTTCCTTGTATTGTGATGTCAATGGAACCCTCCATGGGACACACCAATTCTTTTACAAGTTTTGCTAAAGCATCAGCATGGGAATTATCTCCCCAAGGAATCCCGTAGAGAGTCACACTAAGAATTTGCTTCAGCAGCCTCATTGCATATTGATGATATTCTGCTAACCTTGGTTTCAAAATCTTGTATTGTCGATGACTTGTTGGATGACGAGTCGAGAATCACCATAAATGACAATATTTATTATATCCATCAAGATTTTCAATTCCAATCCGATGATTAGCGCTTCATATTCTGCTTCGTTGTTGGTGCATGACTCTGTCATGTGGTATGAGAACCTCAGCATACCCTTATCTGGCGTGACAAAGATTAAACCAATCTCTGCTTTGCTTGATATAACTGTGCCTGATCCTTTATCTTTTCTGGCTGACGAAGCTCCATCAAAGTACATCTCCCAGCATGGCGCACTGGAGAATTTTATTTTTAATACCTATTCATCTAGTAGTTCATCGTTAAGAGGGGACCCAGCTGGAAGTGGGTGTGCAGCAAGAAAATCTGCTAAAATCTGTCCATTGATAGCGCGGAGGGGAACAAAAGTTATATCAAATTGCAACAAAATCATTGACCATCTTTCTAGATGTCTAGAGAGTGTTGCTCGGTTCATCAAATATTACAACATATTAACTTTTGAAATTAGAGTTACCTTATGAGAAAGCATGTAATGTCTGAACTTCCGGGCGATAAAAATCAAAGCTAGATAATGCTTCTCAATAGGCGGATACCTTATCTCCGTCGGTATTAGATGACGACTCAAGTAGTAGAGTTTTTTCTTTACCCTTGTCATTGACTTGGGCTAGGAGAGCTCCAAGAGAGTCATCTAAGGTCGCTGTATAAAGTATTAAAGGTTTTCCTGGGAAAGGGGTTGCCAAAACAGGAGGTGTCATTAAATATTGCTTAACGTCCTTGAAAAAAGAAAAATATGCTGAGATTTTTATACCTATTTTACACTGATTTTGATGATATTGCACTTAAAGAAAGGTATTTTTGATGTTTTGTTGCAGGTATGTTGAATTATGGTCATTGGAGCAAAAAAATGCAAAAAAGGAGAGAATTTGGAGCAAAAAGGACCAAAATATGAAGATTTGATCTTGGGCGCCGACGGCGCAATCGACGCCGCCGAAGACGGGTTTTTTCCCGACAGTCTAGAATTAAATATTCTAGAAGGCCGCCGCCGACGCCATCGCGGTCGCCGATGGCGAGAACGATTGTTCTCTCAATAGATGCATTGAATGTGGACGATTTTTGAAGGGACGCTTAAGCAACTCTTGAAAACTCTTCTACAAATTTAAGAGAAACATTTTGGAGGCCGAAAAGGGGGAGTCCAGAGTGTTCAGAGAGTGTTGAGAGGTCTACGAGTGTCCAGGGGAGTGTAATTTAGGGTTAGGTATTGTGAGGAATTCTTCGAGAGATTATAAGAGTGGAAGGAAAGTGAGAGATTTCTTTCTCCTTGCAGCTTCGAAGGAGAATTCTGTGTGATGTAAAGAACGGAAGAGATTCAGAGGAACTTCGAGGAGTTACTTGGGGAGGAATTCAAGATAAGTTATATTTACTTATTGTAGTTTGTATGACTTTGCTTTTATATATGAAATCCATGTTTTGTCGTATCTTCTCCATGAGTTCTAAGTAGTTTTCTCTGTCTTTCTCCTTATCTTGAGATTTTGTGAAATAGTGATTTGAATTGGTTGTGCCATGAGAATGTTAAAGAAGTTGTGATGATCTTTTCACTTTAATCTTAATTTACTTTCAATCTGGCCAATTGATTTGTTAAAATATGTTGAGTTTTACAGCTAAAGTGAGGATTACATCCAAGATTTAGGGAGGTCAAAGTCCTTAAAAGTTGGGTGTAAATAAATAGGGAAATAAAAATTATCGGGTGTAGAATTGGAGATTTTAGAGTGACAGACTAAAATCCTCAATTCGGTCCTATCATTTGGGTGTTGAAGTGTAGTTGTTAGCCCTGAGGCGAGGGGAACGTGGGAGCTCCGAAGTGAGAGCCAGTATCCTCCCAGCCTAGCCACAGATTCAGTAACCAAGCATAGGATAAGTCAATGTTTTTTTATGCCTGGTCCAAAGGGTAAAGAATATGTATGCTCCTATTTGACATAATACAATTTGAACCGATTCAATTTATCCATTCACTTAAATTTCTTGATAAGGAGAATGATGCTTTCTTATATATTGAACTTCACATTAGAAACTTTATTAGTATAATTATTTGATTGAGAGTTTATTAAAATTACATTTTTATTTTAATTGCTTATTAATGAGAAATATGCAATTTGAACTATGTTGTTGTGATTAAGTATTGATTTTCTAAATCTTAAGTTCGTAGACTCTAATATTACTCCCTGTGGGATCGATATCCAGGACTCCATTAGAGCCATGTATTACTTGAGCGATACGTATACTTGTGTTTATAAGTGTGACTTTGCAATTATTGAGTATTTTATACACATCTTTATCAAATCTATAACTGTTGTCCAGTTTTTGGCGCCGTTGCCGGGGATTTAAATCTTCTAGCAGTAGTATCAAATTCTTGTATTTTTGGGCATATATAAAGTCGCTGTCAGTCCTTGAAAGCCAGCTGGCATTTCTCTTCCCGAATGAATTTGGCGTCATTTTTAACTAATGCCGAGAAGGGCTGACACCTACCTGAGAGATTAGAAATAAAGCGTCTCAGATATGCCAACTTCCTTTGGAGGGAACGTAGTTGTTTCAAGTTTTTGGGTGAAGGCATTTCCAAGATAACTTTAATCTTATCGGGGTCGATCTCGATTCCCCCATGACGGACAACAAACCCTAGAAACTTCCTGGAGGTAACTCCGAAGGCGTACTTTAAGGGATTCATCTTAAGGTTGTACTGCCGTAATCGTTCAAACACGATCCTCAAACCATACAAATGGTCTAATTTTTGTTTACTTTTGATGACCAAATCATCAACATAACACTCCACTTGGTTGTGAATGAGGTCATCAAAGATCTTCGTCATAGCTCGTTGGTATGTTGCTCCGACGTTCTTCAACCCAAACGACATCAGTGTGTAGCAGAAAATTCCAATCGGCGTTCTGAATGCTGTAGGTGCTGCATCCTCGGGAACCATCTTGATTTGGTTGTATCCCGATGATTCGTCCATGAAGGAGAAATTTTCATTTGTCGAAGCGATATCCACCATCATTTCTGGTATTGGTAATGGAAATTTGTCCTTCGGACATGCTTTATTCAAATCCTTGAAGTCAACACATACACGAATTTGTCCATTTTTCTTCTTAACCAGCTCAATGCTAACCATGTGGGGTATTGATCTTCTCTTACAAAGTTAGCGTCTATTAATTTCTTCACCTCCGTAATGACTTGTTGCTCTATTTTGAGGCACATTTTTTTGGAGCTTATTTTACGGGGGTCATATCCTTGTCTACCCCGCGTTTATGGACTGCAACTTCTGCTGACAATTCTGGCATTTCATCATAACTCCATGCAAAGAAATCTTTGAATTCTGTTAACAGTCTGGTCAACTCTAAAGATTCTTCATCGTTGAGTTGATAACTTATAAATGTAGGTCGGGGCTGCTCTTCCGTCCTGAGGTTAATTTCCTCAATTCATCAACAGTTGATTTGATTTATTCCTTAAATTATTGCGGAGCATTTTCTATCAGCTGATCGGTAGAGTCATCCTCCACATCGAGGCAATCCTCTTCTCCCAAAAGTGAGGTCAACACCCACTCATTTAAGTAACTCGCCAACTGAACAACCTTCTTTGGCAGCTAGTCTCCAAAAAATTGAACTGACTCGGGTGATAGGAGCAGGCTTCTTCCTCTCCCTACCATGTCCATGAGGTGACGGTAAAGTAGCGGCAATCTTCTGGATACTTTCGTACCTATTAGTATCTATTAAGGGATGGAACCTACTCCCTTGTAGAACCGGATATGTGTCCGGTAATCCTGACTCATCCTGGTGAGAACTCATCAACAAGTACTTCCTTAGAAAACTGGGCTTTAGTAGTCCTTCAAACTTTTCGGCTGCGGTTTCTCCTTTGGGTTCGGGTTAACGGTGTAGCCCTCAAACTTGATTCGATTTCAAATACTGATGACGGAACAACCAATCCTTCAAGCGGGTCTTCAACGACCATAACTTCTTTCCCCTTAGCAGAAACGAGAACAACAGGCTTGGTAGGTGCCGCGGTGGTAGTAGTATTGACCCTCTTGTAAGAAGGGAAGTCCTGACGGCAATGCAAGTTAAACTTAATAGACGATTCCTGAACCTCTGGAGTGGAGAATTTCATTACGACGAAGGGAGCTTTCCCGAGAATGACCTCGAGATCTTCAAATCTGACTCTGAACTTGATGGCAGGGGCAACATTGCGGGCATCGCGACTAGTCAGCAGGTTGCACGAGAAAGTGAACGTTGGGAATGCCATTGTAACTGCTTCAAAAAAAGAAAGCTCTGGGGTTAGCTATTTGACCAATACCTCGTAATCTTAGTGCGAGCACTAAAAATTAACAGAGGTCGATCTGTAAACTTGGTAAGTCTTTATTTAATTTTTGGAGATTTTAAGATTTTAGTAAAAGTAGTTTGAAAGTAGAAATGTTTAATTAATATAAGAAAAATTAAAGAGATGTCACAGCGCCACACAATCTGATTTAATTTGCAAAATAGAAAATCAAACTCCAAAGGGAAAAAGTGAAGTTCAGGACCCAGTGTTGGACCAACTTTACAACGTACAATGCTCAGGCGGAACTAGTCCACCAACACACCTATTGGGGGTCCGACCACACATAAAGATTAAAAAGTCCTTAATGGTTTCCTGAACCTTCTTGTTCTAGGCTGATTGAACAGACGACCCTGAAGTCCAAAAGAGTTGATCGTACTTTCCCAGGACAGAAATGGGTAAAGCATGCCAATGGAAGAAGGATAATTTGGTCTAAGGGGGACGTGGACACATTAACGATGTATGAGGATAATATTTTTTGATTTAAATGAAGAGAAAAGCTATTCCTCGATGAATTCACCAGAAGCTGTTGGCACTATTTTATTTGTGGAGTTGCCCGTTGGAAGCTATTGGCCGCCGGAATCGAAATTTTGTTGCCTGCCTTCAGAAAGACATTTAATTTACATATAAATATAACTTTAGAAAAATATGAAATCAAACTGATCACATATCCTTTATAGTTCACATGAAAGAGCACTACACCTCAAGCTATGCGTCTATCCAGAAAGATAAACACAAGACTTGGGGGTGGGCTCGATCAAATAAAATAAGAAATATATGAGATCCACTTGGTCCGCGAAAACCATTTTATTTATAAAATGACAAGTTCCCCTGTTTAATACAAAGAATTAAATATGGTTTATATTAATCTGGGTTCCAAAAAACTTCCTATAAGGGCAAGCCCCTATAGTTAATTACATCTTAAATGACTGAAGTCACTCAAGAGAACTCTCGATAAAAATTAGGGAAGATTATCTTCAAGGAATTCAAAAGGATAGAACTTTTTCAACGAAATTGGACAAAGAGGTGTGAAAGGAGAATGACTCAAATTTGTGACATTTATTGCATAATCCAAAGGAGGAAGAACTGGGGGATGTCATAGATCCAAAGGAGAACCTCGGCGACTTCCTAAGCTATCCTATGGCTTGGCTTCAGTTTAGAGGAGGAATTATTTAAATGTTTCATTCTGCCAATTTTATTTGTTTAGGGCTTACATTCATGTGAAACAATTGCATGAAAAGCTTGGAAGATGTGAGGATTTAGGTCGTGACAAATGACAGCCTCAAAATCCTAAGACTAGTTAGGGCTTATATTGTACAACAGAGCTATACAAAAGGCATAAAGATGAGTTGAAGATTTATGTTGCATAAGAAAACAACCTCAAAATCCTATGGCTTGTCGTTTAATTCTAAGGAAAGATATGTTGTTGTAGATCCTCTTGCTGATGAAGATGGTTGTGCTGCCACAATGCTAGCTCCAAGCTCCTTATCGTGACGAGTTTAAGTTTTTTAATGTGTTAGATTATGATGTCAAATCAAATTTTCCTATGATTAGTTCATTAAACATTGTGGGGCATATTAAACTTGAGTAGAGCAACACGGTTAGTATCCTACGGTTCCCTCGTTTCAATACCACTATTTTCTTTCGGATTCACTTAGTCCAAATGAATTTACCAAACTCAGCTCAATGGGCACCATACTTTCATTTAGACCATAAAAAATGTCGTTAGCAACAGTAGGTTACCTCCTCCAAGGGATTCCCGATCATCTGATAAAGAGGTCTTAATTTAATTGCAATTGTTGTTTTGTGATGTTTGTGATTAAATTTTGAGTTATCTTATATTTTTAATGTTGTGGCGGTGAATTTTATCTTGATTAATTTTAGTTTTGGTTTAAGTTTTGTGGCAATCCTAGCAGTTTTGGTTTTCATGCAGGGTGAAATCATTGTTTAACCTGCAAGCTCGAGGCAAGAAGTACAAAAAGGTAAATGCAATAATTTAAAAGTGTACCTGTCGATTCTTCTCGTTCCTCCACCTGAAAGGTTAGTACTTGCAATGCATGTATATAATTTTGCAGGGAATTTAAATTGCAGGAGTAGATGCAGTTGTAGCTACCAAACCCTAAGTTATGATTTTATTGAATCTCAGAAGATCCTAGTACATGATTTTAGAACAAAATATGACAAGTCCAATTTTCCCTTCAGAAAGTCCAATAGATTTCAAAGTGCTCAAGGCATGACCCTGGACCACTTTGAAGATCTCTTGAAATATCCCGAGTTTATTCTGAACTTATAATATTGTTCCATTAATCATCAGAGGTCAAAGTGCGACTATCTCATTACTTAGTGAAACTTGATATTTTAATTATCCCAAGGATATGAAACTCGATTAATCAATTGATGTTTCATTTAAGAGTTATGCGAGTGGGTGCCCCTAAGGCAAGTTTAGGCCATTTAAAGATTATGGTGCCCACAATTAAATTTAGTCTTATAGCGTTTAAAGTTGTTAATCACCAATCATATCATCTTCTCCAATCAATTGAGTTTAGATGTCGAGCCTAGGTCACTACTAAGCCCTTAACAATCATAATAGATGAAATAGTGATTATCAAAATTTTGATTTAACTGACATATATCTTTATTGGATTATCACATCATCCTCAACTTTGGGCATGAAAAAAAGAAAATTATCATCTTTTCTATCTTAAGCCCATCACTTAAGAATCATTTCATCTTAGTTGACTTCCAAGTCATGAAGATTAGGAGAATTATGATTTTGTTGATGTTGTTCAAGGGTGGTGAGTGAGTTTTTACCTTTTAATCTCATTATATTTCAATCATTCAAACATGTTTATTAAGATCAAAATTACCAAATTTCCCTTGGTTAATCTTAAATTTTGATCAAGACACCAAAATCTAGAATGACTATTTTGCCCTTGGGGTGCTTCACCTCATAACTCATTAAATACAACCCAAATGAATTTAAGCATTTAGAGTGTCTTGTCCATGAGGTAATTACAATATTAGAGGAGAATATGGGGGCTTCTCAAAATTTAATTCAATTTAATTATTTATTTAAATTCAGAAAAAAAGGATTTTAAAAAATTAATTTATTTAACTTTCCAAAATAAAGTTTTTATTTAAGATAAAATTATTAGAGGTATCCTTAGGTCAGAGAAACACTTAAGCAAAATTTCATGATTTTTTGAATTAAATTTTTATTATTATTTTTTTATTATTAACAAGCTTCAATAATTTAATTAAATAGAAAATAATGTCTTAATCACCAAAATTATTTTTTTATACTTTTATTAGACTTCTCTGAGTTTAGAAAACTCAGAGAATCAAATTTTGTATTATTATTATTTTACTTTATAAGGAAAATTCACTTTTAAGCTTTTAGATTTATTTTTAACTTAGAAAAATTAACTTAGAAAAATTATGAAAAATATTTTAATGAGTCCCAAGTGATCAAAAAACAATTAGGCATATTTTGAAATATTTTATTATTTTTGAACTTTTTAATTATTTTTAAATTCAAAATAAGGCTAAAAAATTAAGTATTTTCTGAAAAATAATTTTTATTTTTTCCCAAGTGCCTCTAATCACAAGGAACTCAGAAAACCACTTTTCATAATTTTCCCAAGTGTATTTAACTTAATATAATTATTTTTGTATAAAAATAGAAGGTTTCTTAGAAAATCAACTTTAATCATCAAACCTATTCAAATAATTTTCAAATTTTTACAGTGGATAAACATCATTTTTATGAGCAATTTGGGATTTATTTTGTCAGTTTTTGATAAGTATAAAATTTACATAAATTAACACAAGATATTTATATTTAACTAAATATAGAAATTTACAAGATAATTCAGGACATCATGATATTTTTCCTAGACTTCTCTAACTGCAAAAAACCTACTAAAATTATTGTTATAATTTTCTAAATGATATTTTGATTTATATAATTAAAATAAGCCAAAATGGTCACCCTCAATTGAAAATTAGGGTTAGAAGCTTAAAGATGCCCTCTGACCTTGGAAAAATAAGAGAACATCCCCTTCGTGATGAGGAATAAACCTTAAAAATTTCAAGCTATGGTGAACTATATTTAGTCATGGAGAGTTAAAATATCACAAAGGGTATTTAATTAATTAAAAATCATACATTTGACAAATAGTTTTTATTTTTAGCCCACATTATTCTCCTCTATTTACTGAGCAAGAGGGTATTTTCATTTTATTTTTATGATTTTTCTATGCAAAGTTATGAATTTTCAAAGATCTCTTATTTATTTAAACCAAGAAAATCCTAATTTTCTTATCAGCCTAGTCATGCGCTGCGTCATCCTCGTTTTCACCAAAATGCCTTGAGTCGCCTCTTGGTTTAGCGCCACTATCTAACTAGGTAGACATACGTCCCGCTGTTCATGCACAGAGACTCAATCCTGCTCGATCTCGTCCATCCGTTTAATACACGCTTGATCAGATGACTCTTCGTCATTGTCCCCGATAGCCAGATCCCGTGCACCGTCCAACTTCTAAACCTAAGATTTCACTCGATACTCAACTAAATCACATGGGATTTGTTCCTACACCTTCATCTACTCAAGGATAACACATCCATATGGTTACAATGCTATGGAGTCAAACTTCACTTCACATTTGTTGAAAACCGAGCTCAAGATTAGGGTTAATGGCCAATACCTTTGTCTGAGAGGGGAGGCCTCAATTAGATGCTTGTGGAAGCTTCATTAAAGTCCAACGAACCTCCTAGATGTGTTGGTTTCCTCTGGTGTAAGCTCCAAGTAGAAGTTCAATGAAAATGGGTGCAGCCTTGGTCTAGGAGTGGCTTGGAGAGCTCAAAAGAGGGGGATTTTGATGGGGATCTTCCTCTCTTGCTCTGGGAAAGCTCAAGAGTAATTCAATTTGAAGTTTTGGGGAGTTTTAAGGATGGCCAAAATTTGTCCTAATTTTGAGCTGAAAAATTGAGCTCAGGTGATGGGGGAAATGGGCAAGGGATGGTTGCAATGAGCTTAGGGAGTCTTGGAGGAGCTCTGGGAGCAATTCGACAGAGTTTCCCCAAGAAAATTTGATTTCCCTCTTCTTTGGCCATGGAGTAGGGGTTTAAATAGTATGGCCTAGGGTTGTTGTCAGAGCTTCAAGTTGGGTGCAATGTGGAGCTGAGGTGGAGGGCTTCAAAGTGCTAAGGGCCAATCAGAGTTGGGCAGCTTGGATGGGTTCTTTTGGGTTTTGATTTAAGGAGGGTGGCTCTAGGTTTTAGGGTTTTCAGGCCTCTAGGCCTGCCGACAGGGCTGGGGGTGGTGGCCAGAGGAGTCAGGTGAGCTAGGGGGAGGTTTAATTATGGTTAACCCTCAATGGCAAGTGATGATGGAAGAGATTTCTTGGTTAAGGCCCAAAAATGGGACAAGATCCCTTAAATTAGGGGGCCCTTGGTCCATAGCTCACTTGGGTGGTTTAAGGGGGTTTAGCCTGGTCAATAGGGCGTGCTTAGTGGTTGTGGAGAGCTTAATTTGATGACTTTAGCATGGCTAAGTCAATTTTGGGGAAGGGGGTTCAATTTGGGTGAAAATGGCTAGAAGTTGGGGTTTGGTTAGTCTAGTTTTGACATTGAGCTTAACTGATTGATTAATAATGTGTAGGTGATTGTCACATGAGGTTTGAAAAAGGTTTGGAGTGATTTTGAATTGGTTTAGAGGTTCAATTTGGAGGATTTTGGGCATTTAGTCAATTTGGGGGTGTTGGGTTAGACTTGGGTTTATGTTTGGCTAAGGTTGGGCTAAGCCCAAATTGATGGTTGAAAATGGTCTATAGGAATATCATAAAGAGTTCTCAACATCAATTGGGTGTCAATTTTGGGGTTTGGGTATTCAATTAGGTGACATTTGGAGACATAGCCAATTTGGATATTTTTGACTTGGGTTAAAATTGAGTGAAATTGAGGCTTGACCAAGGACAATTAAGGGTCCAATTTGATGTGTAGGATTGTTATGAAGAGTTTAGGATTTAAATTGGGGCAAATTGAGTAGGCTATAAGGTTCAATTTGGTGGGATTAAGTCATATGGTCAAAATTGGGGGTTTGACTTGGATCAAAATTGAGCTCAAAGCATGAGTCAATTAGGCTTGGATTTGGTTTGAATTGATTATATGAAAGATGAATTTGAGTTTAGAATTGAAATTGGGGAGGATTGGGGCCAAATTGATGGACATTTGAGGTGAATTTAGGGAAATTGGGCCATTAAAGACAATTTGGGGGTTTTGGTCAAAATGGTCAAATTGATCAAATTGGGCTTAATTGAAGGGTCCAAATTAGTTTTGGAGAAATTTGAAGTGATTTTGGATGTTTTGGGAAAGTTTGGGCTACCAAAAGTTTTTTTTTGTAATTTTGGCAAATTTGAGGGTATTTTGGTAAATTTTGGAATTTTTGGGATGTCTTGGGCAATTTGGATAGTTTCAAATAGTCTAAAATGATTTTTGAATAATTTTAGGTATTTTGGATGAATTTGGGAATTTTTGTCAAATTCAGGGTTTCAAGGGCTTTTAGGTAATTTGGGTAGATTTGGGGGCAAAAGGTCAAGTTGGATATTTTGGTAGAATTGGGGTGCCAACCACCTTACATGAGTTATAGGTGAATGAAATGCCCATTTGGGTCCTCTATGTACTGGTCTTAGCTAAACCCTAGCCTAGGCCAGTGGGTCTAGGGGACCATCTACTTGAGTCTCCCAAAAGATCAAGGGATCAAACACAACAATTTTGGGTTTAGGGTTACAAGTGAATATAGGTGATAGTGAGTGTAGGTGAGTGAACTAGCTCCAGACCAACATCCATGGTCAACCTTAAGGCCAAGCAGTCTTATGGGGACTCCCCTTGAGCTTCCTCTATATTGGCCCCACCTACTAAGTACTAGAGGTTATGATTAGTATATGGAATTTCAAGTTGAGCACAGAAGAGTTCAGAGTTTCTAAAGGTGTGGGTTCCTTTTCTAGTTTTCTTGGAGTAGTCATCACGAAAACTCTATGACTAGACCCTATGCTACTAAAGAGGGAAAACTAGACCTCAACCAAAACTGAGGTCAACACCTATCCATAGAGTAATTAAAACATTGGAGGATAAAAATGTGGTTTTCAGATTTTAATTTAAAAAATTCTTAATTTTAATTTTTAAAAAATAGGATTTTCAAAATTAATTTATTTAATCAATCAAAATAAACTTTTTGGTTTATGAAAAAATTATTAAAGGTTTCCTTAGGTCATAGAAATACTTAGACAAAATTTCATGATTTTTTTGAGTCAAATCATTAAATTAATTATTTATTGATCATTATGAGTTAGTTTGAATGGAAAAGATGTTTTATTTACAAAAATTATTTTTTTATATTTTTATTAAACCTCTCCGAGTCCAAAAACTCAGAGAAATTTTTTTTAAATTTTTATGATTTTTAATTTATTTATTATATATATATTTATGAGAAAATAGAAAAAAAGCCTTTTAAGCATTTAGAAATTTATTTTCTAAGTTAGAAAATAAAAAAAAATGTTTTAATGAGTCCTAAGTGATCAGGAAGCAATTAGACGCATTTTTAAATATTTTTTTATTTTTGAAATTTTTAACTGTTTTTAATTAGTTTTAATTCAAAATATCGGCCAAAAACTAAGTATATTATCAAAAATTACTTTTTTTTTAAGTGCTCCTGATCACAAGGAACTCAGAAAACCAGTGGTTTTAATTTAATATAATTATTTTTGTGCAAAAATACAATGTTTCTTAGAAAATTAACATTATTGCTTAAACTTGATCAAAAATTTTTTAAATTTTTACAGTAGAACATTATTTTTGTGCACAATGTGGAATTGGTTTTGTTGATTTTTTATTAATTTTTAATTTACATAAATTAATACAATATATACAAAATTAATTAAAGACAAAAATTTACAAAATTATTCAAACCATCATGTTATTTTTCCTAAGCTTCTCTGACCACAAGAAACATATTAAAATTTATTCCATAATTTTTCAAGTGATATTTCAATTTATACAACTAATTTAAGCAGAAATAGTCATCTTAGCTTGAAAATTTGGGTTAGAAGCACAGAGATGTCCTCTGACCTTGAAAAAGTCAGAGAACATAGCCTCTATCATGAGGAACAAACCCTTAAAATTTCTAGCTTTGGTGAGCAATGCTTATCCATAATGAGTTGAAATACTACAGAGAGTATTTAATTAATTAAAAAAATCAAAGAGTCAATAATTAATTTTAATTTTTAGTCCACATTATTCTTCTCTATTCACTGAGCAAGAGGGTATTTTTATTTTATTTTTAAGATTTTTCTACACAAATTTATGATTTTTCAAATTTTTGGAATTAAAATATATCAGAAATCCATAATTTTCTACTTATTAAGCACAGCCGCTGTGTCAACCTTGTCCGCTCCGAGCTTTACACACGACACTCCACCATTTGACACCGCCAGACACATCAGCTGCCATGCGGCCCGCGGTTGAGGTACCAAGAGTTTATCTGGCATGATCTCCTCCATCCATCGAATAAATGCTCGAACAGACGGATCCCCGTCATCGTTTCCAAGTGACCTAACCTGTAAGTCGTTCAACTTAAAACCCTAAGATCTCCCTCTATACTCAACAAAATTGCATGGGGTTTATTTCTAAACCTTCATCTACTTGAGTGAACATATCTATATGGCTTATACAGTATGAAATACAATAAATATGTATGAAGAATCAAAATAGGTGCATATTAGGGTTAGAGTTTTATACATTTGTCTGAGAGGGGAGGCCTCAATCAGATGGTTTTAGTAGCTTTGATTGGGTCCAACGAACCTCTAGTTGAACTTTTAGGCCCTGGTGAATTGTCAATGTATGATTTTGATCAAGGCCATTTTCAGGTGTTGATCTAGAGTGAGGTTAGAGGTTGTTTAGGATGGTGCTTTTGTGGGGAATCAAAACCTCTCACGCTGGTGATGGCATTGGCATAGTTAATTGAACTTTGGTGGACTAGAGAGGTGTGGGGAAATATGTCCTGGTTCAGGCTGAAATTTTGAACTCAAAATTGAGGTCTCCAGTGGGAACCGAAGGGGGAAAATAGTGGGATTGAGCTGAGGAGTTCTTGGAGAGTCTCTGGAAGGAATTGGATAGAGTTTCCCCAAGGAATTTGCTAGCTTTTTTTTTAAATATAAGAGGCTATTGTGGCTCTCAGATTAAGTTGAGGTGGTCAGGGTGCTACCTAGGTGGACGAAAGAAAGGCCCTAACAAACAATCAAGCTTAGCAAGCTCAGGTGAGTTCAATTTTGGGTTTTGGACATCTTGGACTCCTTGAGCTGTCTATTTTTGGTGGCTGAGGTGGTGGTTGGCCAGGGTCTGGTCACCTCTTAGCTCAGGGAGGTCAGGGTGTGGCTAATTATGATTAACTCCCAAGGGTAAGCAATCATGGCAAAGATATTTCAAGTTTTGGCCAAATGTGGGGTGAAATCCCTTAAAAAAAGGAATCATTGGTCCATATCTCATCTAGGATGGGCTATGTGAGTCTAGCTTGGTCACTAGTGTGCACTTGGTGGCTGGAGTAGTCCTTGATTGGCCAATTTGGCATGACTTAATCAATTTTGGTGCATGGGTTCAATTTGGGTCAAATTGGATTGAATTTGGGTTTGGCTTGGGCTAACCATAACATTGGACTCAAATGATTGATCAAGATGATATAGATGATTTTTACAAAGATTTTGGAAATGATTTGGAGTGATTTTGAATTGATTTTGGACATTTGATCAATTTGGGGATGTGGGTTAGACTTGGGTTTAGGTTAGGCTAAAGTTGGGCTAAGTCCAAATTGAGGGTTCAAAATGGTCTAGAAAGATGTTATGAAGAGTCCTAAACATTAATTGGTTGTCAATTTCGGGATTTGGGCATTTAATTTGGTGACATTTGGAGATATGACTAAAGTGGGTCAAAATTGGAGGTTTTGGATTTGGGTGAAATTGGGCTCAAAGTATGGGTCAATTGGGTTGGGATTTGGTCTGAATTAAGTTCGTTAATGATGAGTTTGAGTTTAGAATTAAAATTAGGAAAAATCAGAACCAAATTGGTGGACATTTGGGGTGAATTATGGAAATTGAGCCTTTAAAGGCAATTTGGGGATTTTGGTCAAAATGGGTAAAGTTGGTCAAATTGGGTTCAATTGAAGGATCCAAATTGATTTTGGGGACATTTGAAATGGTTTTGAGGGTTTTAGGAAAGTTTGGGCCACCAAGGGTATTTTGGTAATTTTGGGGGTATTTTGGTAATTTTGGCAATTGTGGGAGGTTTTGGGCAATTTGGGTGGTTTCAAATGGTTTGAAATGATTTTTGAACAAATTTGGGTATTTTAGGTGAAATTGGGAATTTTGGTCAAACTTAGAGTTTGGAGGTGTTTTGTTAAATTGGGTAGATTTGGGGGGGGGGAGGCTAAGTTAGGTATTTTGGTGAAATTAAGGTGCTAACCACCCTCTTTGAGCTATGGACCAATGGAATCTCTATTTGTGTCCTCTATGTACTGGTCTTATCTAAACCCTAGCCTAGGGCTAGTGGGTCTAGGGTACCATCTACTGAGCCTCCCAAAAGATCAAGGGATCAAAGTTAACAAGTTTGAGTTTAGGGTTGTGAGTGGAAGTGTAATGTGCAAGTGAGTAATAGTGTATGCACTAGCTCAAGAACAACTCCCAGAGTCAACCTTAAGGCCAAACAATTCTATGGGAACTCTCCTTGAGCTCCTCTATAGTGGCCTCACCTGTTAAGTGCTAGAGGTTAGGACCAGTATATAGAACTTCAAGTTGAGCGAAGAAGAGTTTAGAATTTCTAATGGTGAGAGTTCCTTTCTAGTCCTCTAGGAATAGCCAACAAGAAAGTCCTATGGCTAGAACCTAGGCTACTAAAGAGGAAAAACTAGACCTCAACCAAAAGTGAGGTCAACAGATGTATTTAAGTTAATGTGAGTAGTTATATTTTGTTTTTGTGGTAGTGATTGTGTTAACTATGTTGTCTAGTGTATTTTGTTAGTTTGTGTTGCACTTAATCTTGAATATTAGGAAGGTTTATAATATTACTAACTTTCACTTAAGAACTTCATGTTTAAAATTTTCAATTTACTACCAGGTATTTCCTTTATGTTGCAGTTGTGAATTTTTGTTAGTGTGTTTGTTTGCTTTTATGTTATCCTCCACTGCATAGAAGTCTAATGAATCTCAATATGTTAAGATAAGTTAAAATTTGATCAATTAATTTTTACTCCTATTTTTAATTTTTGTACTTGTATATTTAGGGCATGAAAATTTCTTATAAGCATGTTATTTTCTTAGTTTTCATTCCTTCTTATATATAAATATGATGTTAAAATGTTTTAACTTATTAAAAATTTAAGTTTGGGGTGATGAGAAATAATTTCTAAAACTTGAATTTTATTTGCTCTCAAATGTGCTACAAATAAATTTGATTTTGAATTGAAAAAATGATTATGTATATGAAGTTATATTAGGGAAGTAAAATTTTGAATATAGAACTGAGTAAGAACTTTAGTTGAAACCTATAGTAATGAAGGAGAAACTTAAAGTTAAAAATTTTTAGTGTAGAAATGATAAATATTATGTAACTATCTTTAGTAGGAGAAATTGAATTTTTGAAAAATATAGAAGGGTTAGACTTTTATTTTCAATAATTAAATTTCTTTTATAAAAAATAATTTTCAAAACTATTATTATATTTTTAAGTAAAGGATACATATCAAAACTTTGCTTTAGGAAAGGAGGAGTGAAATTCAAAATCATTAAGGCCTGTACAGATAGAGTAATCCTCACCTGAAAAAGGAAAAAAAAGAAAAAGAAAAAGAAAAATAAAAAGAAAGTTGAAATAGTGAGGAGAAGCTTGAGGATTACTGCCTAATCAAAAATTGGTTCCACATCTAATCTTTTTAAAGTATAACATTTGAGAAACTCTTAAGTTTAAGGATATAAAACCTGTAAAATTACTCTTAATAAAAATTTTTTAAGTGGAGAAGATAGAATGCCTAAACTATATATTTGGAGAATTTACAAATATTCCTGAACTAGATAGGAACTCATATTTTCAAACTTCTTTACATTAAAGATTTCTAAACTCTAAGTTGGTCTCATGTACTAAAGTTTTTTTCTAAATTGGACTGCTATATTTTTAGAACAAAATTTTAGAATATTTTAAAGAAACACATTTACATAATCTACTTATTTTGGTTTTGAAAGATTGGAGTGTCACTTGAGGACAAGTAACATTTTAAGTTTGGGGGATTTTGATACACCTAAAATATATAACATTTATGTACACATTTTTATACATATTTTTTAGGATATTGCGCTTTAATGGAAGATATTTGTGTGTTTTCTTTAAGGAATAATCAAATGAATGAAAAGTGGTGAAAGGAGTGAAAAAAAATCAAATTATGAGCAAAGAAGAAGAAGGTGTGCAAAAAAACTGTGGAGCTTAAACGCCTAGAACTGGCGCTTAAGCACCACAAAAACCAAGAAAACCGCGCCTAATCGCCACATACCTTGCGCTTAAGCGCCAGAGGTAGTTACGTGATGATTTAATGAATTTGGACCAATTTTTGAAGGGGTGTTTGAAGCAACTCTTGGTGAAAATATGGGATATGTTTAATGGACACAAAAATACATTCAAATGGCTTTTGAAAGGAGGCAACTCTTGGAAGATTCAATGAATGTGGACACATTTTGAAGAGACACCAAAACACCTTTTGGAAAATTATAAAATAAGACTTGGATTAGATTGAAGAAGACTCTCCTACGCGCCCTCCTAACCACACCAAACGCCACCGACGCCTCTCTCATAGATAAATCAGGATACTTTTTAGAGAGAAGAAGGAGAGGAGTTGTAGTCAGTGAGTAGAAAGTATTGTAAGAGAAAGTAAGATAAGAGATTTAAAGGAACTTCAAGAGTTTGGTGTGAGGATTTGAGATAACTTTTTATCTTTATGATTATATTTTGTTTTAATTTAGACTTCTTATTTGTTTACATGATTTCTACTTTTAAACTTAAGTGTGGTTGTGTTTTCTCCATGAATTCTGAGTAGTTTTTTTATATTTTTCCTTAAAATGATAAGTAATTAAGTGTTGGATGGAAGTTGTGTGAAGCATTAATCTTTAATGATAGAATAAGTTGTGATGATTTTAAGCCTTGTACTTCATTTACTTCTTGATTTAGCCAATTAAGATGTTAATATTTGTTATGAGAACATGTAAGATCTGTGATGGTATTGTCTCAGTCAACTAATGGTAAGAATCACATGAGATTGTACGGATGGGAACATAATTCATATGATTGAGTGCAAATAAATAGGGAAGTAATCTTTAAAGGGTGTAGTGTTGGAGTACTTTAGAGTGACAGGCTAAAGCCCTCAATTTGATTTATAGTTTCAGGTCTTGATACAAGATTTTAGCCCCCACGTGGAGGGAGAAGAGAGAACTCTAGGTGAGAGCTAGTATCTTCCCTACCTACCCATCTTCAAGACTATTCAAAATTTAAATTAGCCAATGTTCTTTATAGCATCTCTAGTAAGGTAACAAATAATATTGCTCATATTTGGCATAACACAATTTAAATACTTCCACAACAGAATTCTTATACTTGTTATGGATTCATGATAAGGAAAAAAATATCTTATTTATATTGCATTCAGCTTACAAATATCTTGTTAAATTTAGTTAGTTGTTTACTTTATTTTCAATTATAAAAAAAATTACCAAAAAATGAAACTTTCATTCCTATTGTAGCATCTATAGTTTGAGTAAGAATATTTTGCATGGTAGAATTTGTTATCTAATTTCTTCTAACTTATTTAATGATTGAAATTCTCCCCGTTAGTTTGATATTTGGGGCTTAATCAAAAAGTCATATATTACTTGATAATGATATGTATACTTGCATAGTATCTCATATTTAAATATAATAATTTCACTCTTATTTGTTTCGAAGTCAAGTTTTTGGTGTCATTGCAAAGTAAAAAATATAAGTAAGGAAAAATTAGAAATATAACCGCATAAATCGAAATACTGTCATTTAAGATCAGGATCAGTTATTAAGATAAGGCTAGGCTTTTTAAGTGTTGTCGACTAGTTGGAAGAATTACAAACATTCATAAAATTGCTTCCCACATATTTACTAGCAAGATTTTTACTATGAAAATTAATAATATTAACAAGTAAAATTAATTCAATGATAGTTTATAAACAATTACCTAGCTATTATTTAATTTTCATTCCTTGGAAATACTCCTCCCTTGCTCTAATATTTGAAATGGTGAACTAGTTAAAATCTCCTATCCAACTCTGTCACTGATACCAAATTGATGCAAGTGTGGACTTTAATGTAGGACCTCTTCAAAAATTTTGATAAAAGTCTCTAGCATATTTTTGGAGTTGTTGGATTGAATCCAATGAAGGATATAATTTCAAAACTTGGTCAATATGGACTTAACTATGTTGAATATATTTTTGAGTTTAGTGCTCTATCAAATTTTTATGAACAAGTATGCCTAGATTTGAATTGTTTAAAAAAAATATGAAAATGTATCCATTACATGACAAATTGAGTAATTTATGGAGACTCAAACATATTTATGAGATTTGTAAATTTTATGTACACCAACAAAAAGGCCGTCTTTAGGCACTTAGTGGAAAATAAAAAAATATTGAAAATGCATTATCATGATTTAATAAAGTATAATAATTCATAAATATGAGTAATATTGTAACTAAACTCTTAATTAATATGCAATTTCTTTATATGAAAAAGTAATTTCGTATTTATGAATATACATTTTAAATTTTAATCATGTGTCTGAGACCTTTATAGTATCACAAAATAAATGGCTTATTTTAAACACCCAAGCACATACAAAAAGTTGTTATCCTTAAAATTTTTCACTCAGGCACTCGGTTTTCATGAGTTTTGCTTAACATGGCCTTTATTTAAGTTGGCAAAACTTCAAGCAAACTAATGTCCCATGTTACCATTTCACTTAACTTGAATGTTACTTAGATTTTCTTTGTCAAATTATATTATATATAAGTTAAAGTTTTTTATAATTAAATCACTCATGAGCCAATCATAAAACCAAAGAATATATGCAGTGTGTTCGGTGTAAGCAAAATGCTAAATATGACTTCTTTATAAGCCAATGTGACATGCCTAAAAATTACCCATTTTTTAATATACATTTAATGCTCATTTTTTGTAAAATTTTTATGATATTACGTTTTAATGAAAATGTATTTTGCATGTTTTTTGTTCAAGGTACAAGAAATAATTTTTTGGAGAAAATGGAGCAAATACAGTGCAATTTGGAGCCAAATCAAGTATGAAAGAAAATTATGATCTGACCCATTTTCTTGGAGCAAGATTGAAGCTGAAAAGAAATGGAGCTAAAGAGAGCGAAGTGGAGCTGCCCAAATTTTGAACCGGAGCCATGACAACCAAACTGGTGCTATAGCGCCAATAACATTGAGAAATAAGCATCATAGCATCGATTCTGGCACCATAGCACTAATTCTGGTGCCATAGCGTCGTTTCTGGCGCCATAGCGCCAATAACCATTTCAGACGTTTATTGCCCAATTTTGAGAGTTTTAAAGCACCATTTGGTGCTTGGGAAGGTACCTTTTGTCATTTCAAACTCTTGAAACATCCAAGAATGTCTATAGGTTATAGATAGGAGTAAGAAACTTAGATATCTACATTTACTGGAGAGATTGGTGAGGGATTTTGAGAGATATCTGTAAATAATTGTATGAGCATTGCGTGGATCAATAGGAGAATTCATTGAAGGGATTTTCATCTTTTTTTCAAAGGGAAAAAACTAGGTATTATGCTATTTATTATTTTGTAATTGTTTTAAACACTTTTCTAGTGAATTTTCTTTGGTTTAAACGAAGTTTTCTGCTATGTTTTCTCCATACTTATTGATTAGTTTTCCTTACTCTTTCTCTTTGTGATGAGAATTAGTCATATGTGGGATTAGAATGGTTTGAAGATTTCTTTTATTCCAAAATTGTGATGGTTTTTTCACTACTTAGTTTACTTTGCAAACTGATCACTTGTAATGTTAAAATCCGTTGAGAAATATAAAGACCCGAGAGGGTTATGATTTCACCCAACTAGTGAGTACCACACTAACCTTACGAGGAAGGGAACCACAATCTAAGGAGAGTGCAAATATATAGGGAGATAAGTTTTGGTGGGCTTAAAATTGGTGTTTCCAGGGTGACAAGCTAGATCCTTTACCAATTTGTTCTAAAGTTGAAACTAAGGATCCCTAGTAGGTCCTATAGAGAGGGCCTAGCGAGTAATCTAGAAGTGACAGGCTAGAATCTACCTATCACTACTGCACAAGTTGAAACTTACTTTAGATTAGTCAAAGTTCTTTATGCACTTGAAAGAGGGTCAAAAAGCAAGTATGCTCCTATTTGTTATAATACAACATTTTAAACTTTAAACATTTGATTCCTACACTGATTATAATCTCATCGCAAGGAGAAATAGATTTTGATTATATAAAAACTTTCCAAATTTTAACTAATCTCCTTAAATTAAGTTTTTATTTAATTTAATTAACTTTAAATTTATGGTAAATTAGTAAATTTAGGCCAAACTTTTTGAAAATTTCAAACTAAGACCTGATAGTAGTAGCCCAGAATTAGCCTAAGGGCTTACCTTGCTTCTCTGTGGGATCAACACTAGGGTCTTAAAAAAACCCTATATTAAATGAAACGATACGTAGACTTCTTTAGAACCCCTAGTGCGCAAACTATTTTCTAAATTTCATAACATTTTGATTTTCCATACTAATCGCTAAATATAAATTGGGTCAAGTTTTTTGCTACTTTTTTAAAGCTAAATTACTATATGATTGCAGATTGGATCAAGTTTTTGGCGCCGTTGCCGGGGAAGCTACAGTAATAAATTTAGGAGAATTTTAGTTGAATCTGTAAGATTTAGATTTAGAAATCATGGTGTTATTATCTTATGTGTTTTTTTGTCTTTATTTTAAAGAAAATAAAAAATACAAAAAAATATTGTTTATATCTGGCCTATTAGTTAAGTCTTTAAATTTGTATGCATAGTTCAGGAGCTGTAGACCTTAAATTATACAGCTCAGATCAAGAGAGAACTATTAGGAGGATTATGAATTAGAAAAAACTCTATGAATTTATGATAGAAATAATGGATTGACGAAATAATGAATATTTAGATTTGGATTATAATGTTAGTCATGGACTCCCAATTTTTAAGGAAATTCATTTAGACAATTGATCGAAACTAATTTTTTTGAAACTAGCCATGAGACGTACAATCCTTATTCTGATTGTTACAACCGAGGTTGGAAAATTATTCAAACTTTAACTGGAATAACAATTTTTGAGGAGAAAACCAATTGTGGGAAGATAATCAGTTTAATCAAACATGTAATTGGAATAATCAGAATGACTTTAATGATGTACTTTCCTTTCCTTGTAAATTTAACTCCAACTCACAAGATGAGGTGAATGAATTACTATTAGAAGAGACTGTGATTCAGATGACAAGTCATTTGGAAAGTTTAGTGGTTGTAGTAATGAATCTAGAAAACCAACTAGGGCAGATTGTTAATTCAATTTACAGTGTTTATTCAGATATTTTACTTAATGATCCTTAGATAAACCTTAAGGAGAGGAATGGTGGGCAACGTCAAGCTATACAACTAAGTAGTGAAAGAGAAGTGGAGGATATGGTTCAAATAAATTATGAGTTGAGAACAGAGGAAAATGAGATTGAAAGACCATTAGAAGAAATTCCTAAGGAGTTAGAAAAATTTATTTCATCAACCAAGATAATTATAGAAAAACCACCTCCACCATTTCCTCAGCCCCAAGGGGAAGAATTAAAAGATAACTTGAGACAGAAGAGTAACCTAGTAGAACTTGATACAGAATCTGAATTACTGAGTAAGAATTTGATAAAAAATTTAGGAGATCTTGAATTATCATATAAAGATCCATTTCTTATAAATTTTAAGAATTATATTAATATGCGAATTGAAAAAAATCATTAGAAGGATATTGAACCTAGAAAGAAACTTGAGGAATCAATCTGAAAAGAAAAAGCCAACTGAAAAACTAAAATTCAAGGATTTTGTAGGAATCCTTGGATCTGAAAAAGATTGGGCGATTGATCAAGGATTACTTAAATGGAAATTTGATCAGAGAGGAATCTTTTGTCGGGCTGACGACGTTAAACCAAACCCTTCTTGGGAGGCAACCCATGGTTATCTTTGCTAGTTTGTATAGGAGTTGTAGTTGTTTTAGGTGTGATATGTTTGTTTTAGTGTGGATTGATCAGTTTGATTGATGTTGGTGGATTTTTGGAGTGTTTGTGGATTTATTTGATCATTATGTGTCATGAGGGAGATGATTTCTTAACTTCTTATTATGGTTAGACCTGTTTTTGTTCCCTTGTTGTAGTTGGATTGACGAGTCCAACATGACTTGAGTTTCAACTGGACATGAGTTTTACAAGAGGCATATTGAGTTTGGACAGTGGCAGTTCCATCTAAATTTTATTACTTCCCTTTTCTGATATTGTTTTCAGTTAGTAGGGTCATGAACCTACTTGATGAGAAACATGTGGATGATCTTACACAATCCTTATAATAGTTAGAGATGCATACATTATGGGGTAAGGTAATACTTGAGGATTGAAATACATAAATCAATGTAAAAAGGGATAATATTTTCCACGGGGTTAACCCTACAAAATTCATAAAAAGTGCCAAATTTATATGTGTAGTGATTCTGTTAGAAATTAGAAGTAAGGTAGTGAGATGCGATGAGTTTAGGAATGAATTAACCTCATTTATCATGTGTGCTGCTGTTTTGTGTTACAACAATATAAAGGATTTAGGGGAACAATTGATTATATAAATCCCTATGCTGATACCTGATATGTGAATTAAACTTTTCTGTAGTCAATTTCATTATGACATGTTTAGTTTAGATTTACTTTCTACTGCACATTGTTCTGTTCTAAATATATTTACAAATGTTTTGATAGACACTTGTGGTAGATTGTGCTTCTGGGCTGTGATTTTTATGCCTTTTTATATTTTCTATACTAAATGTTATACATGTTAAAAAATCAAGTTTGGGAGGAAGAAGAAAAATGAATTTCAAAGTTAGTATATTTCCTTTTAGTTTAATATTATTGAAATCATGTTTTAAGCTAGATTTAATTTCTTCTGCAGTCATTCTATCCTGATTATGCATGTATATGAACAAGCTAGGATACTGTAATAGCTAGTAGATTAAGCTTTTACTTTTTCTTCCTATTATATTTTATGGTGTTGATGGTAAAAAATTTAAAAATTCAAGTTTTGGGGGAGGAAGAAAAATCTTTCAAACTTAACTTTATTTGTCCTCAATAGTCTGTATTTAAATTGCTATCATTTTAAAATGACTTGTGGTATGTGATTTTATCTTTAGGATGCTATACTTTTGATTTTTATAAATACAATAAGAAAACTTAGTAGAAACTTTAGTAAAAGGATGAAACTAAAGTTAAGATGTTTAGTAGGACATAGTAGGGAAATGATTTTACTAGTTATAGTAGGAAAATTTAAATTTTTAAAAAATTAAGGATTTTTAGAATAATACTTTTTGAGGAATTTAAACTCTATAAAAAAATTCTTTTTCTAATTCTACATTTTAAGTTAAGGATAGAAAATAAGTTTTTAACCTTATAAAAGGGATAGTGAAATTTAAAATCAGTAAAGGCTCATCCAGATATAATAATCCTTACCTAAAAAGAAAAAGAAAAGAAAAAGAAAAGAAAAAGAAAAAAAAGAAAAGAGAAGTAAAGTACAAAAAAGGGAGGAGAAACTTGAGCAATAGGACCTTAAAAATTGATTTCACTTGAATCATTATAAGGAAGAAAACTTAAGATCAATCATATGCTTAAGTTTAGAAAATATTGGTAAAAATTATTTGCATTATAGAATTCATAAATTCTGAAATTAATATTTTTTCTAAAAATCCAAAGTTTGGACAAATTTTAATTATGTCTGAATTAAATAGAAAATCAATATTCTTAAATTAAATACTGAATATTTTGATAACTTAGACATCATCTACTTTACTAAAAATTCTTCTAAGTTAGACTATAACATTTCTAAAACAAATTTTAGATCATCTAAAAGAAATCCACTATCACAAGTTTACAATTTTAGTTTTAAAAATTGTAGTTTTACTTAAGGACAAGTAACGATTAAGTATGGGGAATTGACAGGCCTAAAAATTACCTATTTTTCAATATACATTTAATGCTCATTTTTTGTACATTTTTAATGATATTGTATTTTATTGAAAGTTATTTTGCATATTTTTTGTTTCAGTTACAAGAAATAAATTTTTAGAGAAAATGGAGCAAAAACGTTGCAATTTGGAGCCAAATCGAGCAAGGAAGAAAATTATGATATGACACATTTTGTTGGAGCAAGATTAGAGCTGAAACAGAACGAATTGGAGCCACCCAAAATTATTGCTCGATTTAGGGAGTTTTTAAGCACCATTTGGCACTTGAGAAGACACCTTTTGGCATTTCATACTCTTGGAACTTCCAAGAACGTCCAAAGGTCGTATTTAGGAGTAGGAAACTTAGATTTCTACCTTTTCTGGAGAGATTAGTGAGGGTTTTTGAGAGATATATGTAAGGAATTGTATACGCATTGTGTGGATCAGTAGAAGACTTTGTTGGAGGGATTTTCATCTTTCTTTCAGATGGTAAAAACTAAGTATTGTGCTCTTCATTATTTTATAATTTTTGTAAACACTTTTTTAGTGAAATTTCTTTGGTTTAAACAAAGTTTTCTATTGTGTTTTATACATGCTTAGTGAGTTGTTTTCCTTACTCTTTCTCCTTGTGATGAGAATTAATCATATGTGGGATTAGAATGTTTTGAATATTTCTTTTATTCCAAAAGTGTTATAGTATTTTCACCAGTTCTTAATTTACTTTACAAACTTATTACTTGTGATATTAAAATCCGTTGTGAAACATAAAGACCTGGGAGGGCTAGATTTCACCTAACTAGTGAGTACCATGCTAACCTTACGAGGAGGGGAACCACAATTTCAGGAGAATGAAAATAAATAGGGAGATAAGTTTTAATGGGCATAGAATTGGTATTTATTGGGTGACAGGCTAAATCCTTTACCAATTTGGTCTAAAGTTGGGACTAAGGGTCCCTAGTAGGTTCTATAGAGGGCCCAGTAGGTAATCTAGAAGTGGCAGGCTAGAATCTACCCAGCACTACCACACAAGTTGGAACTTTCTTTAGATAAGCAATGTTCTTTATCCACTCAAAAGAGGGTAAAGAAGGAGGTATGCTTCTATTTATAACAATACAACATTTTAAACTTTAAACAATTGATTCTAACTCTGATTATAATCTCATCGTAAGGGAAAAGTGATTTTAATTATATAAACACTTTTCAAATTTTAACCAATCTCCTTAGATTAGGTTTTTATTTAATTTAGTTAACTTTAAATTTAAGGTAAATTAGTAAATATATGAAAACCAAACTTTTAAAAAATTCCAAACAAAGACCTGCTAGTAGTAGACTAGAATTAGCCAAAGGGGATTCTTACATCACTTCTTTGTGGGATCGATACTAAGGTCTTAAAAGAAAACCTTATATTTACTTGAAATGATACGTATACTTCCGTAGTACCTTTAGAGTGCAAACTATTTTCTGAATTTTATAACATTTAGATTTTGCACTTTAGCTGCTAAATATAAATTGCTTCACGATTTTGGCCAATTTTTAAAAGCTAAATTTCTGTGTAATTGCGAGCCGAGTCACAATGTTCTTTAAAAAATATAAAATAATAAATTTAATGATTATGTTCATGTAAATTCTCATACAACAACAACAACAAAAATAAAACCTTTATCCCACTAAGCGAGGTCGGCTACCCGAATCCTTTTCTTCATCGTGTTCTATTTAGTGTCATACTTTCATTTAATTCTACTAAATTAAGATCATTTTTTTATATAATGAGCCAAATTATTTCAAGGTTTACCTCTGCCTTTCTTAACATGTCTGATCTAAAACATCCACTCTTCAAATAAGATCATCAGATGGTCGATGTTTAATGTGACTAAATCATCAAAGAAGACTCTCTCTAATTTTGTCTGTCATAGTAGCGACACAAACTCAATAACAGATATATTCAGTTTACATTTTGTCTCTAAGTGTAAAGCCACTCATATACCTAATCATTCTCATCTCGACGACACTTAACTTCATTTTATGCTTCTCTTTTAAATGCCAATATTTAGCACCATAGAGCATTGCAAGTCTCACCACTATCTTATAAAATTTTCCTTTCAGTCTTAGTAGTACTTTTCTATCACACAATAGGCTCTAGCATCCCTCCACTTCAACTAACCAACTTGAATTCTACTAATAACATCCCCATCAATATCACAATCAATTTGAATAATAGCTCCGATATATCTAAAGCATTTACACATTTTAAAGAATTGATCACCCATAATGACATTTCTGTCACCAGAAATAATACTAATAAAATTACATTCCATATATTCAATTTTAGTTCCACTTAAATGAAGCCTTTAGACGCCAAGGTAGACCTCTATAATTCAAGTCTTTTTGAGCCTTTTCTCTTGTCTTATCTGCAAGAAGGATGTCATCAGCAAAATGCATACACCAAGGTACATCCTCTTGTGAGTGTCCAGTAAGACTATCCATAACTAAAGAAAAAGATGTGGGCTTAATGTTAATCCATGATGTAAACCAAAAGAAATAGAAAAATATTTAGCCAATCCTCCTTCTGTTCGACCACAAGAAACAACTCATGTATACATATCTTTAATGACTTGAATATAAGTCATATCAACACCTTTCTTCTCAAGAACTCTCCAAAGGATATCTCTTAGAAACTTATCATAAACTTTTTCTAAATCAATAAAAGTTATATGTAGAACCTCCTTATTATCTCTTAACTTCTCCATTAAACCTCTCCATAAAAGTATAGCTTCCATAATAAACCTGCCCAACATAAGGCCAAATTGATTATGAGAAATCTTTGTAATACATCTTAACCTATGTTCAATTACCCTACCCTCTCCCATAATTTTAAAGTATGACACATCAACTTAATTCCTCTATAATTTGCACCCTCTTGCGCATCCCCTTTAATCATAAAAATGGGGACAAAAATACTCTTCCTCCACTATTCAAGCATCTTTTTAGTTTTTTAAAATAATATTAAAGAATTTAGTAAGCCAAGAAACTCCCAAATATCCTAAATATTTTCACACTTTAATTGGGATATCATCAGATCCTGCAAACTTTCTTCCCTTCATTTTCTTTAAAGCCCCCTCAACTTCTTTTTTACCAATGCAACAATAAAAAAAATATTTTATTATTACTAATGATATTAAGTTCATTAAGGCTGATCATATTTTCTGAAAATTTATTAAAAAGTTTATCAAAATAACTCACTCACCTATTTTGAATATCTTTTTCTAAGAAAATCACTTTTTGATTTTCATCTTTAATACACTTTACTTGAGTTAAATCCTTACTTTTCTTTTCTCTTTGTTTGGCTAGTTTATACATTTATTTTGCACTCTCCCTAGTATCTAATATATTATAAAGATCACTAAAAGCAGAATTTTTAGTATCACAGATTATTCTCTTAGACTTTCTACGAGCTGTTTGATATTTTTTTTACTTCTCTAAGCTTTTAAATTTAAAATAATTTTTATAACATTTTTTGTTATATTTTATCTCTTCTTGTACATTTTTATTCTGCCACCAAATATTTTTATTTATAGAAACTTTTTCTTTTGATTCACCAAGTACAACCTTTTCCACTTATTTAACAGTGTTTGTTACTAATATAATTTTACATTCTTCATTAATCACTCCAAAATGGTAGCTGATACACCTAAAATATATAGTATTTTTATACATATTTTAATACCTATTTTTAAGATATTGTGCTTTAATAAAATGTATTTATGTGTTTTTCTTTCGGGTATAATCAAATGGATGAAAAATGCTATAAAAAGTGAAAAAATGGTCAAATTTGGAATAAAAATGATGAAAGGTGCAAAAATGAACTGAGGTGTTTTCTCAAAAGTATAGATGTGTATAATTAATAAAGTTGACTCCACTTTGCAGTGATGCCAAAAACTTAAGTTGTTATTTATGAATAAGAACTTGAAACAATTTATGTTGGGATTCAACGCAAGTATACGTATTGTTATCAAGTAATACACAACTTTCTGTTTTAGCCCCAAATATCAATCTCAAGAGGAAGGTGTAAATTCGTAATGGAAATTTAAATCAGGAAATTCATAATAATAAAGAAAATTTACTACACCAATTTCAAATGTTTAGGGTGCTATCATAACTAAATTACTAACTACTAGCGAAACTGTAAAGAAAAGCTAAACAATAACTACAAAACTATATTTTTGTGACGAAGTTATCAAATATGAGCCAACATCTTTCCCAGTACATTGAGTTTTTGGTTAAATGAGAGAGATAAATGGTTTTAATATGTCTTGTGCCAAATATAAACAATTTTAATTCTCTACTCTCAGTCAAGTGTTATAGAGAATCGTTGGCTAATCTTAGGTTTAGTCTCTAAATCCGTGGTTAGGCTGGGAGGATTCTGACTCTCACTCCAGAGCTTCCACTTCCCTTCCCCTAAAGGCTAACTCTCACTTTAGTTCTTAAACACTACGACCAAATTGGGAATTTTAGTGTGTCACCTAGAATCTCCAATTCTTCGCCCAGTAATATATATTTTTCCTTATCTATTTGCACTCAATTCCATGAACGAAACACACCTTCGTCGAATCAAATGTGATTCTCACTTTTTTGTGAAACTCATACTCCATTTCCTGGATAGTATGTTCACAAAAGATGTTAACATTTCAATTCAAAAAATTAAATTAAGAATGGAGTGAAAAAATCATCACAATTTATTTTATATATTTAAATTGGCATATCTAAATTATCTCTTCATTTCACCATATCTCAGAGTGGGGAGAGAAAAAAAGAAAACTACTCAGACCTCATGAGAAAGATATGACAAAATATGAATTTCATAAATAAAATAAAATTTATACAACAATAATAAACAAACACCACTTATCTTTAACTCTTCCTCAAAGCAAATCCCTTGTAGCTTCTCTTGGACTCTTTCTCTCTTTACAAGACTCTTAATTCTCTCTTTGAAGATATAGGAAAGAAGAAATATCTCACTTCTCTCCCTCTCCAATAACTCTTAGAAGAAATCACACTTAAACTCACCACACTACACCATACACACAATGGAACGCTAAAGAAAACTCAACACACTAGCAAACTCCTTTTTCTGATCAATTTCCACTCTAAATAGAGCATAATATTGCTTTTCCAAGAGGTGTATCAAATAACTCTTAAAAAATTGCCCAAATTCATCAAATATTCTAGAATTTTGCCCTGCACTGACTTCAACGCGGTCGGCGCCCACGATGGCGTTGTCGGCGCCAGTAGCCCAAAATTAATTTGTGCTCTCTGTCAAATGGTGCCGCCAGCTCCCAGTCTGGCACCGTTGGTGCCCCTAGCTGTTCTGGACTCCTTCCTTCATGCTGGCACCGTCGGCGTTGAGTTTTTCTCTCCAAAACGCCATTTTGACTCCAAATTCCATCATTTTTGCTTCTTTTTTGCTCCAAGTGCTAAAAATCATTAACTTGCAATAAAACATGAAAAATACATTCCTTTAAATTGCAATATCACAAAAAATGAGTATAAAATATAGGTCTAAAAATACATATATTTTTGGTGCATCAAAATCCCCCAAACTTAAATGTTACTTGTCCTCAAGTAACTCCTTTACTACATAAAATGATGACTTATAGTAAAGATTTTAACTTCTAGATTTCCATGTTTTGGTCTACTAATTATCATAGCATAACTTAAGAAAAATTAAAATAACTCAAGTTAATAGTAACGTATAAGAATATCTAGCTGTCAAGTCTAAAAATTCTGATTCTCTATTCTTTTCAAAGAAAATTGCAAATTGTTATATTAAAGCCACTTAGAATATCCATACAAAAAAGAACTTCATGAAAACTTTACTAGTAAATATGCTAATACTTAAATACAAGTTTAGAGAATGTAGTTGAGCCTTCTTCCTTAAGTTGATTTAAGTGAAGCTAATTTTTTATTAAACATCTTCTTAAGGTTTTCCTCACATAATTTTCTTTTCTTTTATTTCTCTTTTTTTTTCTTTTATTTTTGATTTTCTTTTTTTATTTTCATTTTTATGTAAGGATTACTATATCTGGATAGCCTTTAATAATTTTGAACTTCACTAACCTCTTTTTAAAGTAAAAAAAAACATTTCACATTCCTTCACTTTAGAAATTCATCTTAGCTTTGAAGATTTTTTATAAAGTTTCAATCTTTTTTTTACATGAAACTCTAAGATTCTCAATACTTCAAAAATACAAATTTCTTTACTTAAAATGGAAAACATAGTCTTATTCTCTCATATCAAATAACTTCATCTCTAGAATTAACCTTTATCTTTGAAAATTTTTACTTAAGCTTACTATATATTTATAAACACAAATATAGTTATCTAAAGTTGGGCTCTACTAACATAGGTCATGTTAAATTAAATTTTTTTTTAAAATTTAGCTAATTGAGGACAAATAATACTAAGTTTCTTTCTTTAAAAAAGAATTCCCCCCCCCCCCAAACTTAATTTTCTTAAAATGATTAAGCATGAAAAACTGAAAATACAGGGTGAAAGAAAATAGTTAATACATAAAGAAAAGACTTATCTGTTGAAGGTTCTGTTTTTGAAACTTAACTCTGAAATATTGCAGGTGCTAGTATGAATAGCTACAAGACTTAAAACATTAAATAACACATAATATATATAAAAAATATTTGCTGAGAATGAGTTAACTAAAAATAAATACAACAAAGTAATAAAAACAAACAACAATACTAAAATAAATTTCAATTAAAAACAACTCTACAGACTATAGTTAACAACACAACATTCAATACAAATCAAAGTATCACACTCTACAAACTAAAAAAAACAACAACAAAGTGCAACAAACTATAAACTAAATAAATGATAAGAACTATGACTAAGCAGACATCTTCACTCATCCTCTTTTTCATCATCATCTTCTTCTTCTATATCAAAGTTCTACTGTTGATAAGGGGTAAAGATAGGGAGACTAGGAAACTTTACTGAGTGGTCACTGCTGATGTATCTAATCATAGCATCATCATATGCAGTATCATATTTAAACTTTTGTTTTATTAAATTACCAGTATGCGCATTCCTAGTCTCAAAATTTTCAATCTTGTTCTCTATCCTTAAGATATCTCCTTCCTGGATTATCATCAGTTCCATAAGTACCTGAAGAGTAGGGGTACTAGAAGTAGAAGGAATATCCCTACTCCTACTTCCTGTTCTTCATCCAACATGAGATTCATAGGTTTTAATATTTATTGGCCCAATAGGTTTAAGAGGCTCAATCCTTTCCTCATCAATTCTAAAATCAACTCTTGATTGCTCACATAATGTGAAAACCAGAGCAATAGAACAAATGTTCTTATAGATTATAGAGCCAACATCTAGACTGCCCATCTGTTGGATACAAAAGTTCAGGATAGCTCTATCCTTAGTAACTTCGCTATGGTGGTTCGTAGGTATCATTCTGGCAGATATAAAGTAATGTCAGGCCTTGGATACTACATTTAACATAGAAGCAGGGAAGTTTAACGTTACTCTTCACCTTCAAAGCTCCTCTTCCATCAATAAGAAATGAAATAACTTCATCCAGAGCCTCGTTCGTAGCAGAGAATGCGTTGTACTCACAGTGAAATGCTCCTTGCAACTGATAAATTTCATTAATCCTCTTCGGGGTGAACTCAACCATTTTACCACGAACATAGACATGGTCATCGTAAGTCTCTTCAAAATTGGCATAAAACTCAAAGACTATACCAATAATAGCCTCGGCAGTAAAGTAACACAAATTTTCCCACTGTAGAGCAACAATCAATCTCTCGACTTCACCACTCAGATTTTTAAACGCTCGATCCGAAATTATTTTCTTTGTATTCAGTAGACTATTGAAATGAACGCTAGCTTTGAAGTTGATGAATCTTTGGTCATCATATATCAATTTCCTCTTTCCTTTGCTCGTCTTTGGTGCCATTGCAATCTTCGAAAGAAAGAAAAAAAATCCAAATAAATTCTAAAAATTTTGAAAATCACAATGTGGAACGTTCTAAACTTAAATCCATTAAGAAATAGTTCTTCACCAAAGAATTTTCTCAAAATCTCCTTAAAAAATTTTAAAATTTTGGATCTCGGTAATGTAGGAGAAATCCTTGGTGGAAATAAAAAATTTTTAGTTCAAAATGTAGCTCTTACCGAGAGAAGATGAAATCTAAACTTTTTTGTCTTCTAATCCCTCTAAATCCAAGTGCTTGCAAGCCCTAGGGGTGTAAACCGAAGGTGTAAAAATGGTGTTTTCACTGTGCAATTCGCAAAATTTCAAAGCATTTGGGGACTTTCGGGTCTTGAGCATCGTCGGCGTCCATGCTGGTGCTGTCGACACTAGTGCAAAAAATATTCAATTTCCATTATTTTCGCACATCAGTTATTTCCAATTCACTCCAACGTCTAATTAGTCTCTTTAAACAATAATATTCATCCTTAAATAGTCCACAAACAAGTGTTTTTACAAACAACACAAAACCAACTTTTATATATGAAATTTCAATTTTTTGCAAATATAAAATTTTAATCCCACTAACACATACATAAAGCAAATCACACTATAATTCAACATCAAAATCAAGCCACAACACTAGAATTCTGAAAAGTAAACCATACATACTATTAAAGTGATAGGAGTTTCAAAGAAAAGCAAATCCAACACAATTACATTAAAAACATAATTAATTTAAAACAGTGGAAAGTCTAACCTCTTCAAATACTCTTCTTCATCTTCAGTACAGTCTCCTCCTCTAATATCTCCCATAGACTGGTGATGTACGTACAAATTGTAGAATGGTCGGTACGGGAATTGATCAGTCAAATTTTCATTGTTCCATTCATTCTTCTTAAACATTTGCACCAAACCTGCTTCAATCCATCCCGTATGATCAAAGTGTTCCTTCATCCTCCAATCTAAGTGATAAAAAAGATAAGTAAGATTTTCTATCGCATTTATGATATTTTGAAGTTCACTTTCTATCTTCTTTATTTTCTTCTCCAAAACTTGTGAACTTGCAACTGTACAGGGCATTAAGGGAGTCTAAGTATGTGATAATTGATCCAAGATAATGTCCAACTTTTCATTTTCATTCCCAATATAGTTTGAATCAATAGGATCCATGGGCTCCCAGGGTAATAACACATTATCCCAACTTTCATATGGTACTTGAGATTGACTGCAAAGTAAGGAGATCACAGAAGGATGCCCCAGTCCACTTATAGGCCCATTCATTATAATACCCATAATAAATTTAAAAAAATTGATCGCACATCAATTTGCTTTCCCATTTGAATGCAATAGTTTAAAATTGCACTTTCCTCTGTAACTTTACTAATTCTCATTGTAGGGAGTAGTTTTGTAGAGATAAAGAAATGCCATTGTTTAGATATCAGATTTAACTGTGAAGCGGTGAAACTAACATACCCCTCATCTCTGATTTCCCAATTATCACTTTCATCCGTCAGAATCGGTATACATCATACATCAAATCTTTCATTGGAATAAAGTTCGCGTAATGACAGATTGACACACTTTCTATCATAAACATATCGTTAATTCGCAACGGAGTAAATGGTACGCCCTTACCTCGAACGAAGACGACTCCTTAGTTAATTTCATGATGATTAACGTAGAATTATTTTACCACTAGAACAACAACTACAGCGGTAGTGTAGCATAGGACTTTCCAACGTCTCCATACTATGATTTTCTCAATTTGCGAACTTGGATTACTCAATCCATGATTAACAAAGCCTCTCTCCTTGATAAGTCTTTTCTTCTTGATGACTTTGTCATATAATTTCTGTGCATCAAAATTGATGAACTTTTTTCGATTGAAAATACCATATCTTGAAGTGTTTCTGGAATCGGAAGTCATGAATTTTGAAATTTGGAAGTATTTGGTTGTCTAAAATGGTTTTCATGCCTTTAAAAATACCTTTAGGCAGTTATTTTGAAGCAAAATTCTGTCAAAGTCTGCCAAAAACTCCCTGAACTGTCGAAACCGTACTGGGCGCTGTCGGCGCCCCCGATGGCATTGTCAGCACCATGGCTCTATAAAAGGGCATCGTCGGCGCCAAAGCCAAAGTTGCATCTATTTCATCTTTGGTTCAATTCACTCCCAAATTTTCGTCAAATATAAATATTTGTCTTGATTTATGATATATAAGATTGTGTATAATTCTATGGTATTGTTATCTCCTAATAAACTAGAACAATTATAAAACTGAATACTGAGAGAGATAAGATTGTGTAGAATTCTATGGTATTGTTATCTCCTAATAAATTAGAACAATTATAAAATAGAATACTACTGAGAAAAAGATAGAACAATTATAAAACAGAAGAAAGAGAGAGAGGGCATATCTATATATATATATATATATATATATATATATATATATATATATATATATATATATATATATATNATATACATATACATAGAGATGTTTATATATATACATATGTATCTATATATATATGTATGTATGTATATATATATATATATATATGTATGTATGTATATATATGTATATATATATATATATATATATATATATATATATATATATATATATATATATATATATATATATATATATGATCTCTTGTGCTTGTCTTTTCAGGTTTCCAATGTCTAAGAAAGCAAGGGAGCATCGACGGGGACCCTTGGAAAATCTGCTTCACCCCTAGGTCATACCTGTCTAATGGTATGAATCCAAAGGCCTTCGCCAAATTATTGAGAGTTGTCCCTGAGTTTGAGGAAGTCGAGCGACTTGAGGAGCTCTTCTTTGTTGGTATCCAGAGGAAGTTCTTCAGCTCTATCCGTGGTATCAGGCCGCGTCAGTTTTATGATTTCCTACAGTTTCTGAAGAGCACTCAGGGTCAAGATGCCATTGCAAAGATCCACCTCGCTATCAAGTTCGCTCGTCGTGGGGGTGGTTTTTTTGACCCCCAGCAGGTAGGTTTGGTGGCAATGTTTGATGCACAGAGGGGGGACTGCATCACTGATGGTAATGATATCAGAAGGGACTTCGACCGGCGCATTGCAAAGCAAGAGCAAGTATTCCACGTCCTACGAGCCGAGAAGGACGCGGCAATTGAGGCAGCTGCTAAGAAATTCAAGCCGTTCTGTGAGGTCCGTCAAACTGGGACTTCAACAGAATGTGTTGGGAAGAATATGTCTTGGCTTGTCGCGCCGAGCACAAGAAGCCGAAGAATCTGAACACTGAGAATCTCGAGGAGGCAGTCCGTGCATACGCGGATGTAGTGCGTCGACGGTGCATCTTGAAGGAGCTCAGCATTGGTTCCAGGAGGGAGGAGCTTGAGAATTGGGTTGCTCAGAAGATTGAGAAGTTTGAGTCTGCTAAGGGGAGCAAGCAGGCCAGGCGATTTCGTGGCCTCCTGGAAATAGTGGGCTCTCGACTACTTGATGAGATTCCCACTGCAGACGAGGAAGAAGCTGATGAATCTGGTTCCAGTGAGCAAGCTGAGGCTCAAGGAGACACAGGGGTTTTCGATTCGGTTAACACAGGTGTTCACGTCAGAGGTGGTGTCCCTGAAGCGCCAACTACGGCGGCGCCCCAAACCGATGGAGCTGGCTCTGTTCAACCTGAAGCTCTTCAACAACAACAGCAGGCTCAGATTGGTGTGACCAGTCAACCTCGTCGACAGACGAGGATACCCGTCGCACGAAGTAAGTGGGAGGCAGGGGTGCGCAAGATTATCGGTGGTGGAGAAATGATCGATTGGGAAAGTGATTCCGCGAAGTACAGAGGCGGTGGCTGTTTCGCTGATGCGATGCGGTTACTTGCGGATGCGCGGGAGGACCCTCCCGGCAGATTACTTCGAAACCACTATACTCTTGCCACTGCTCGTGAGGCACTGATGTTGCCTGATAACCTGACCGTCCCGGACTCTGAAACTTCCTGCTTTATGAAAAACTTTAATAATGATGCTACTTCTGGACCTCTTTTATTTGCTTTTGGTTGTAAACTTAAGGCTGGTTTAGGCCATTTACTTTCTGAATTTATGTGGTCTGTGTATGATGATTATGCTAACTATCTGATTGATGACTCTGGCTTACCCTTCTTTTGTGGGAGAATTGGTTTTCGAACCAAACTGATTCCCATATCTGAAGCCCTCGAGAAACTGAGGGATGGTAAGGCCATCGGTTGTTGTGTTATCATGATGGATGCCTTAGAACAGGCTGCTTCTTCGCCTCGTTATAATGTTTTGGTCCAGGTTGCCCATAGACAGATAAAGGAGCCACTCTCCGGTTTTAGAAACACAGTCAGCACAGATTGGATGAAGCTCTGGGACGATATTAGGCGGGCCGAAGTAATAGTCGAGCTGGATTGGAAGAAGTTTGACCGCGAGAGACCAGCGGAAGATATACAATTCATGATCGATGTCATCGTTTCCTGCTTCAAGGCAAGATCTGATCGCGAAAGGAGGCTCCTCCATGCGTACAGATATGTATGCGGAGGGCGTTGGTTGAAAGACACTTCATCACAGATGCTGGTATGGTGATCGAGATGGACGGGATGGTACCTAGCGGCACACTCTGGACTGGATTCATTGTTACAGCCTTGAATATACTATATATCTCCAGCGCACTTCTAGATATGGGCTTCACCACAAGGAGGGCTATTCCAAAGTGCTGTGGGGACGATAATCTGACTCTATTCTTTGAGGATCCTGGGGATGAAGTGGTAAATCTACTCAGAACTAAGCTGAACTCGTATTTCTGAGCTGGTATTGAGGACGAGGATTTCATCATAACAAGACCTCCATATCATGTGACCACTGAAGAAGGAAAAATTATTCCATACGGATCGGACACCGCACCCACCTGCGGTGTCCGATCTGGACCGTAAATCACCTGATTTATGGTCCTGAAGTATTTCGGTGGGCCCCACCTAAAATTTTTTATTTTTTATAAAAAAACAGAAATAATCCTGACCGTAGATCACCGTGATCTACGGCCAGGATCGGACACCGCATGCAGAGATGCATGCGGTGTCCGTATGCAATAATTTCTCCTGAGCAAGCATGGTTTCCCGAGGGCTTCAACCTGAGTCTTGGGACTTCGAAATATCTCGACTAAGCGATGTGGGTTGAATTTGAAGATGAAGTCATCATTGATGAGCGTATTGGTAGGTCTCATCGTTGGAGGTATAATTTCTATAAGAAGCCAAAGTTCTTATCCTGCTACTGGTTGCCATCTGGAGTTCCTATAAGACCAGCTAAAGATAATCTGGAGAAATTGCAATTCCCAGAGGCGATCCACAGTTCAATTGAAGACTATGAGGCGGCGATATTGGGCATGGTCGTTGATAATCTCTTCAACCATCATAATATCAACCATCTCAAACACAGGTTCTTAATCATACAGCAGATTAAGGAAAAATTATTCCATATGGATCGGTGCGGTGTCCGTGATTTACGGTCAGGATGTATTTCGGTGGGCCCCATCTAAAATTTTTTTTAAAAAAAAATTGAAATAATCTTGACCGTAGATCACCGTGATCTACGGTCAGGATCGGACACCGCATACAGAGATGCATGCGGTGTCCGTATGCAATAATTTCTCCAGATTAAGAGGCAGACAATTTTGGGAATTGACTTATCATGTTATGAAATTCTGCAAGATTAGACCACACAGGGATGAACCCGTACCCTTTCTCGATGTGGCTGTTTGGCGGAGACGGAAGGAATACTTGAATCTTGATGATTATGCAGCTCTGTCGAAACACGTGGAATTATTCAACGATTTTGTTGCCGGGGTGACTTCTCTTTATAGTTGTTCAGCTACGGGAGGCTTGGACGTCTATAAGTTCATTGATCTTATCAGGGGGGACGTCACACTAGGGGCTGGGCAGTGGGGTAATGACGTCAAGGCCTGGTTGGCTTTCATCACCGAACATCCTATAACAAAATATTTGAAGAAGACTAGAAGATATCGAGGAGCTAAAGCTCTCAAAGACGTAGAGAACACGGGGCTCGAGAAGGGGATGGAAGCCCTATCAGCGTTACACATGAAGCTCAGGCGCGGAGAAATAAGAACTACCGAAGATTATTCATTATGGTTGTCTAGCATCTTATGTAAAACCTAATGTTTGAGTCTCTTGTACGTTGATTCTAATAGTCTTAGCGATTATTAACGAATATATTTTTGCATGGGGGGATTGGATTCCAGCTCACAAGCAAGTTGAAATCTAATCCAACCCCTCAATATAT